>CAWUFW010011129.1:510000-638837 GCA_963921515.1 Calotriton arnoldi | reverse complement strand
GGTGTATGTCAGAGGAGGTCTATGTAATTTTTGTATAGCTGCATACACATTGGGAGCGTGATCAGGTATGTAGCCTGCTGTGCCCAATGACGCGACAGGCCCCTCCTCTGTCTACCACTGCCAAGTATAGTATACCATCCTGTTCTGCAAAGTGACTAATCTCTAGCCTGGGCTCCAGCAGTGATATTTGTCATTATCCCAGCAGTTGTGTGTCGCCCCTCAACAACTCTTGTTAACTGGCAAAGTTGAAAGGTATTAGCCATGGGGCCCCAGAAAGGTAGTGAGCCCTTTATGGCGTCCACTCAAACTGCTGTGCAGTGGTGTCTGTTTGATCTATATCCCTTTGTGTCAACAACCCTTTTTTACTCGCGTCTGGAAGGTGCTTCAGTAGCAGCTGATGATTTTATGATAATTGGGCCCGGGGGGCAACATATCACAGGGGAAGAAGAAAAAGAGAAATATGTGCCCAGACCATCCCCTCGAAACCAGACGTGAGCTTGTGACCCACAAACAAAATAGACATTATAAATTAAGATCAAGGCGGACTATTAGTCGTATTCAGCTTGTAGGTGAAATTACATTTACTCTCCCCCACCTTTATCTCCACAATCCTGGACACAAACTAGCTGCTCGTTTTGATCACTGACACAGGTATTGGCTTATCTTTGATATCTTCGTGTGGAAGGATTGAAAGTACTCTGATCTTAAGCCAATGGAAATCAGCCATTTCCATTCAAAACCAAGCATTGTTCTTCACTTTGGTATGTATTCGCACATGACTTTGAGGACAGAGTCCTTAGGTCCCCTCCTGCCCCGTCCTATGAGGTAAACCCTTGAGAAAGAGCGTACATATTCATGTGCAGTATGAGAATCAATATGTGTCATACCCAAAGTTGAAAAGTGAAATTGAAATACACCAGCCGAAACAATTGGAAACCAACCCTCACAGCTGCCTATATACGGCAGGGACAACAATTATCACTTTTATGAGTGACCGAGAGAACAGCCCACAAAACCAACAATTAGTGGCATTAGACACATTATGAGCATGATGCAACATTTGTATGGGTATTGTCAGTGTAGTACAGTCTATGCGCCTTTTCTTTGTGGGGGAGCTAGAGTAACAAAAATTTACTCAGGGAAGTGGTAGTAGGTACCTACCAAGGAATGCACAGGGAAATTTCTCCTCTAAAAACCAGGATATTTAGGTATTGTTGCTAGATGCAATCACAACTATTAATATGCAATTATTTTACTCTTTGTCGACCAACCCTTCATTGAACGCAGTGGTGCAAAGGGCTGTTCTTCCTCATCAATAGGCGCCAAGGGATGCATAATTAAACAAGGAAAGAAGTATACAAAAATGATAATGCAACTAAAATGATGGCAAAGACAGGTGTTAGTGTCCGTCAGAGCCTCACTGGTACAGGCTACTATTGTTCATCAATGCGTTGGCGCTCTTGAGCACCGGCGGTGGAGCTTGCTCATGTCCTAAGCTTGTGATGTATCCCGTCGATCAGGATAGGTACTTTAAAGGATGCCCTTAAGCTATCTATCCAAAGTTCGAAGACAAACAGTGCACAAGTCCTCACATGACCCTAAAGCTAATTCCGTTGGTACTATCTAGTACACCTGACTTATACAGTCTATCCCTATCCCCAATCTGACTTCTCTTTCTGTGCACCGTCCCTCAACCGAGGACGCAAATTATTACCTGGCAACCCCAGGCACCGTTGGATCAACAAACAACGCGGCTCCTTAATATTCATTATTTCTGGGGGAACTGCTGCATTACCACTTCATCATATTCCAAATCCTTTTTGGGTCCACGTTAACTGCATCACTGAAGGGGACAAACTGAGGCACCTTCTCACCTCAGTGTCCCCCTTTACGTCCCTCACCCCCTGATCATAGGGCAAGGTATCTGCCGGCAGTGGTTGGCGTGGATCCAGTTCTTTCGGCCGGCGACCTTCACGGCAGTTAGGTGTAGAGACCTGCTCTGGTCCCTTTCAGCGAGGCTCAGCTGCTTCTGGAAATTCTTGGCTACTATATGAAGTCTCCAAGCCGAATATCATGTCCGGGCCCCTCTGGTGTAGCAAGGTAGGGACTAAGATTGACCTGTTGAGTGAAGATAGAACGCAAATTTTCAGTTAACTAGGTACAGGTAGTCAATTAATAAAGTGCTCAACATATCTGAGAACCGAGGCGGGGTCGCGGGACGCCCCAGACATTGGCAGTGTCCAAACACGACCCTGCAAATAAGGACAAATCTATTCTAGAATGTGATGTTTATTTATTATCGACAAAGCTCAATAGTAGAGCATCTAGCCAGCTGCCAACCTGTTGTCTCCTGAATGTACACTTAACTTCAGTTTGAGAGTACGTGTAGCCTACCAATAATCACACTGACTGTCGTGATTTGCAGCATGAAACTTGTGTTTTATGTGCAAACCATCTGAAATTAACTGAATGACCTCGACATTAAAATGACGCTTCCGTTATCATACAAATCAGCTAGAGCAAGCCCAAAGCAGGGAAAGAACTCTTCAGGAGTACACTTTGCGATCGTAACAGCTGTATTGTCTTTAGTGGGGTAGCCTCAGCCATTTACTAAATGCACAGACAACCACCAACACGTACTTCAAATTGTACCTGTCTAGTTCTATATAATCATCTGAAGGACCTCCAAAGGGAAAGTGAGTGATTTCAAAATTACAGGTGGTGTAGAAGTACCTTTCCAGGATTGTGCATCATACACACCATACAGTATTTCACTAAATGTGCGGCTGTCTTCGGGATGTTGCCATTTTTGCCGTGAGGTCTAACAACACCACCAAATACTTTTAAGCTGATATGGGCTCGGGCATGGGCCATCGCGACCACAGGGAGAACATATGCATCTGGCAACATCCATCTCTGTTTCACAAACTTGTCATCCCAACATCCTCATCATTCAAATTGTGCTGTGCTCTCTTGCAAATGGCCTAATTCTTCTTCCTTCGCTTTGTATTTCCTTCACATTCTCAAAGCGTATCCTCAAACATGTGACTGACTTACGGCACACCCACCTAGCAGGACCCGCTGTATTTTCTTCATTTAGTCTGTGCCGTTTCCTTGGCTGTCCTGGTCAAACAAAAGCATTCCCCTACCTACTTCATGTTAATTTTCCTATGGCGCTACACTTCACTATTGCCAACGTCTTAGGGAGAGAAGACAAAAATATTAAAGATGACTGTGTTGGATCCTTGTACCATGAAGTAAGGAACCTCTCGGCCTAAGTCGCCCGAGTGTGCGCGACCGAAGGCATACTGGCTGTCAGTATAAATATTGACAACCAGTCCACTCGCTCAATTCATAACATCGAATGAGGCGAAACTAACTCGGCTTGGGCTGACTGATAAGGGACTCGTGATGTCTCTACGACCGTCACGCAGTAGTGATAGCATAAGCCCGGCAACTGTAGTGCCATCTGGTAATTTGGAAACAAGGCCATCGACATATGGTTCCCCTTGTGGGTCAGAAGGGAACATCAGTCAAGTCTACCGTCCTTTGTCTCTTCTTCCATCCGGAAGATACAATCATGGTTCTCATTTTCATCATTTCCAGAAGGAGGGGGCAGTAATGTAGCTTGGGTTCAAGTGGCACATCTTTGGATCGGGTGATAGTGTTTCACAAACAGGGTTAATTCATAACCTGTCAGACGTGCACTGGTGAGGAGTGCTGTGTCTTGGTCTTATTCAAAAGTGTATTCACGGCATGGGGTACCATAACTGTGAGGTCAGTATCAGAAGTACGTAGTCCAGCCAATTGTCTCATGGGGACAGCCACAGCCGTGACCGCTCTTAGGCAGCACGGGAGGGCTTATGCGACAGGGTCAAGAACAGGAGAGAAATAAGCACAACGGACGTTGCTTATCTCCAAATTTTTGTGTTAAGAACAGAAAGCGCACAACCAGCCTTCTCATGGACAAATAATACAAATGGCTTGTTGTAGTTAAGCGTGCCAAGCACTGGAGCCAAGCAAAGCAAACTTTTTAGTTGCCTTCAAAAGACTGCTGACATTCAGACATCCAAGGCAGGGGCTCATGCACATCTTTAGTGGTTAGTCGCGAGCTAGGGGCTTGGTCAGTAAAGAATAGTTGAACTAGGTATCCACTGACAACAGTAAGAAGTAATGATACCTATAGAGGCACGCACTCCCTTGCTGAGGTCTGTGGAATGGGCCTTTTAACAATGGTACTAATAGTGCTCAGGAGTCCAATCTCCTACCCTCCTTCGAACCTGATAGGGGACCTAAACAGGTGACCTCCTGTCTGACAATCATGAAATTTGGAAAGGAGCACTTTATGTCCGTGGGTGTGCCAAGTGCAACAACAACTTAACTGTACTGTCCCTACAACCTTGTTCTGTGTCAGAAGCTTGTGAGCAAGTCATCAACATACTGTAGCAATACACTGCCTGTGGGGAGCGTACAAAGAATCCAGCTGACCTTTCAATGCCTGACTATAGACACTCGGACTTTCTGTATAGCCTTGAGGAGCAACTGACAGAATCTGGGAAGCTCTACCAGCTAGGGTGAACCCAAACAGATATCTGCTATCAGGATGAATAGGAATACAGAAGAACACATTTTTCAACGTCAGCGGCAGAAAGAATTTAGCAGAAAGAGGGAATCATTGTCAAGAGAGTGGAGATGTCAGGAACCACCGGAAGCTGCGGGAATCACTATTTTATTAACCACGCGCAAATCGATCACAAAACGGAAAACATCTTCATGGTCATCCAGAAGGAACCCGGGGCGCCCCTTTGAAAGAACCGGAAGAATAGAGGCTACTTCCAAGTAATAGCAGTGATCTCCTCAACCACACCTTTCTCAATCAAATCCTGTGCAATCCGCAATAAGGCTCACTCTCCTGCCTGCGATGACACTATATTGAGGGATACGAGGTAAAATGGCACCATCCTTAATGCAGATCGAAACGAGGCGATGTCTGCAACAATCCCACATCTGTGTCGCCTGTTGCCCACAGAGTGGGTGGCACATCCTTAAGTTCAACAGAAAGTGGGCGCATCTTTGGACGGGCCACTGCTGTTGCGCCCACCACATCCCGGACCCATGGTCATATAGACACCTGCTGGGAACAATAAATTGCGGCATGCAACTTTTCCAATAAATCCAGACCCATCAAATTCTCACCACAGTTGGGCATCAGCAAAAAATGGTGAATCCCACAGCGAAAGGACTGATGGTCAATGCAAGAGGTTTTGAAATGGGGCTCACAGCCGGTGCACCAGAAAAACCTACCGAAACATTATTATGGCCAGACACAGAGCCGCCCCAGGGACCAAAGAGCGAGAAATAGAACTGTTACGTTGCACCTGTGGCTATCCACCATAAATTCCGTAGCTGAGCCATGCAAGTGCGCAGTAACATAAGGACCGCGATGATCTACAGGCATCGGAGACTGGTCCCTCACTCTGTCCCTGGCTGTCCCTGGCT
Organism: Calotriton arnoldi; assembly: GCA_963921515.1. NCBI lineage: Eukaryota > Metazoa > Chordata > Amphibia > Caudata > Salamandridae > Calotriton > Calotriton arnoldi. The sequence continues at coordinate 633,338 of CAWUFW010011129.1, read as the reverse complement.
GCAAGACATTCTGTCACCTCATCTGTGTCGTAGTCATCATGATAATATTGTCCGCCCCGAGGTCATCAAAGTAATTTTTTTATCAGAGTCCTTGACCCTGTGAGGCTGCAGCGTTTCTGAACCCTGTCCGCTCCTCCAGTTCCATGACCCCATCCATGAGAACCTCGTCACTCTGGGGGCCGCCACCTTCTGCAACAACACAGTGACACTCGCTAAGCCGAGTGTCCCTCCTCCTTCTTACAATACGCACACTGGTTCGACCCTAAAGAGGCGTGAGAATGTTGGCGGCTTGCCTGCTGAGTGCGTGGAGAGCTGCCGGGCCAAACCACCACGTCCCTCTACCATTCCCTCTAGAAGCCTGCTGCAAGCAAGACCTTCGTCTTTAAATCCTTATGCTTCTTCTCCGTCTCCTCTCCTTATCCTCATTTTCCCTGTGTTCATAATACTGCGCCATGTTCCAAAATAACAGATGGGGAGGAGGTGGATCCAAGTGCTCTCGGCAGCCTGCAATCGAGTCGCTATTTCAGGAAGCAAAATTAGAAACAAATCTATTGACAAACAACCGAACGCCTCCCTCAATCGACAAATCCTACCCACTATAATCCAAAAACACATCTTCAAACCGAGTAGAAAAAAATCAGACACACTCTCATCTTTCTTTTGACGACAAGCCGATAACTTGTGCGAGAAATCAAGCACTGCTGGGGTGGAATAAGAGAATGCATATACGTGATAGTGCGACCTTGGCAAAGCATAGCATCTCTGCTAAAGGCTTACTCACCGGGCTTCCTCTCCTGATCCCATGCTTTAATTTGATCCCAGAGTACCACCGGCTCCGCAGAACATGATCCTGGGTGTGTGTACTTGTCTCCAAATATCAGCAGGAACCAGTAAACCAAAAACACATTTCCAGTAGTCACGTAGCCGCCATTACTGTTGAAGAGGCAGCTTGAGTCAACCCTTTATAATAGACAGTAGGATTTTTCCCCAGGATCAGGCGCTAGATGTCGGGAGACAAAACTCCACCTCTTCCATGGAGTATAAATCCATCGTTCTTGGAAACGGGCCGCTACACCTGGTCTAGTACCAACATTGTGCTGATCCCTAAGCTCTGGGTATTTCAGGAGTGATATGTGGGATGAACCTCCGCATCGAAACTGAGATACTGGGGTGGGAGTCTTCTCAAGTAGCCCTACCCCGGTAAGTGATCAAGGTCGTAATACTGCCAAAAGCCCGAGTCAGGCCCCATATTAGTGACATATACATGATCTTTAAATGTCATATAAAATCTGTGGTGCTGCATCTTTGAAACACTGCTCCCAAAGACCAATCAAAGTAGCAGACATGCTAAATAAGAGCATGCTGTTACGTTACAAAAGGCTCATAATCTTTCATCAGCATTTCCCACATCTTCCACACTGTAAATCAGGTTTCGGGCCCACTGGGCGCAGCCTGGTTTAGCCACTACCCTTTTCTCTCCTTCTCCCACTTCAAGATCGCACATGCGGGACCCATGCACTTTTTAAACTTTTGTCCAATCCTCCGTCTCCAGACTCCGCGCACGGGCGGTCCCATCACTCAAGGAGACCGAAGGATGGAAAACCAAGGAAGGAGAGGCGGCACCAGGGCAGGCGGGTGTGCGATGCTGGGAGGGCTGCGTCGCAGGAGAAAGATGCTGAAGCAATGGGCGTGAGGGGGTGCTAGCAGTCACGGTTGCTGCAGACGGCGAGGATAGTAGAAGGAAGAGAAAGAAGAGAAGGAGCCGATGCCACGGCCGTCGGAGAAAGCAGCAGTAAACACGGGAACAGAGACAGTAGAAGCAGCAGTACCAGATGGTTGAGGGGGCAATGGAACCGTGGGAGTATATTCTTTGCGGGCGTATGTGGGTGGGGGCCTAATATCTAATAACTCCTCCACGCAAGTCTCTTCTTCTTGGACACATTATGGATTTCCATCAATATTCCAATCGAAACCTCCTATCTTCACGTTCTATCCCCTAACTCCTGTTTCTCTCTATCATGTGTACTACGGCCTTCTGAGTCAACGTCTGCATTCTACTCCCCTTCCCGGGCCTCTTTCTCTGCTTTCATTCGCCTTTGTTTAGCTTCCTTTCGCCACGCTTAGAAGAGAATCAAACATAGACTGCCTACTTACGCTTCGGGCAGAACAACTTTTCCTGTAGCAACCCAATTTTTTGTTCGTCAAAAGTACCCGTCAATGGCCACTGCAACTCGGCATTGTCCCTTATATATTTGTGCCATAGCGTAATAAACATGCAATGGGGCCAAAGGCCACATGCTTCACATATATATCAAAATTCGGAGTGCTCTTCTGGGAGGCGCTGGCTGACTTTCCCCTAGTCGAGCATCAGCAGAACAACAACGACAGCACAAAGAAACCAGTTCACTTTATTCCAGGCATTCTCAAAAGAAAACAAGTTCACTAACTTGTGCCTGGCAATAAGTATTTTGCAAACACTTTTTACCCAAAATCCGCCCTCAGACCGTGCCCAAATACAAAACCAAAATGGTACCATATCCACAAAGAGACCAAACAAACTTACCTGATATATGCCCAGTTTCAAACAAATTTATTCTCCACTGCCGACTCTTTGGACCAAACAGTCAGATCCAAGGGTTTCGCCCGGCCAGAACCCCAGTAACGGGATGAACACTGGGCGCAGGCACCATCCGGCGGCACAGAAGGGGCAGCTGCGAGGATTCAGGAACTCTCTCATGCAGGGATCCCTGATCCGTCCGTCCGACCCGGCGATGGCCCGACCTCACCACTCGTCCGCGGGAGGGGATGGGGCACCCGAAGGAGTCCCTGTTCGGGCGCCAGCTGAAGGGAAGTGGCCCATTTAGGGTCACCCAGGCCGCTCGCGACCACCTCTCAGCCTTCCATACCAAATGAAGAGTCAGTCAGACAGTATGAGACCCTACAAACCAATATATGTTTATTCAAATACACTCGGCCCGGAGCCCACGTCTGCCCAGTCTCCTTAGGGTGCTGCAGAGAGGACTAGGCATCACAAACATGGAGATACAATTCAGAACCAATGAAGGCACGCCCCATAATGGAATTTTCCAAGCAGATGCAGCTAAACAAAAAGTACAGAAGGATAGGTATCGAGTTCTGGGGCCGAGGCCTACACTATCTCTCAATCAAAGGTCACTCTGCCCGTGCCCGCTGCTAGACTAGTGGGAGAAGGCACTCTATCTTGTGGGAAAGGTATGCTCCTAATAAGAACAGTTGCATTCATTAGCTAGAAGCCAAGGTCCAGCCCTCTGAAGAAATGCTTTTTTAAAAGGCAGATTCCTTTTAACACCCAAACAGCCTGCAGGGAGTGCAGTCAAGCGTGAAGGGACAAATTAGTGCTGAAGGGAAGCTGTCTTTTAGAAGTAAATAAAGCCTGGTGTGTGCGTATAAACCTAGCGTGAGAGCTTTATTTTAAAAGCAAACAAAGCCTGCTGTGCGCGTGTGCAGCCAAGCGTGAAGGGATAATTAGCACTGAATGGAAGCTGCCTTTTAAAAGTAAATAAAGCCTGGTGTGCACGTGTGGAGCCTAGCGCGAACAGTGAATCAACATTGAGGAAAAGCTCTAATTCGAAAATAAATAAAGCATGCTGTGCGCGCCTGGAGTCAAGCGTGAGGAATGAATTAGCATGTGGAACCAAGCTGAGCTGAACAAATAAACCTCGTGGCAAACGTGTGTGCGTGTTCAATTCAAAAGTGAACACACATTTCAAATATTACATATTATCATTTTTTACCATTGAGAACAATTTCCAGTCAAGTTATTAAAAGCAATTAAGTACCGTGTCACCAGACCTCTTTCGATCCTCTCAACTGAAGTTTCCAGTCTAACTGAAGATAACTGAAACTAAGAAAGGACTTTCAGGAATAACATCAAGCTTCCTACTTGATGAAATAAACAACAGACTATTTAAACTACTTCTCCAGAAGAGTTACATTTAATTATTTTAATTAATTATTTTAGATTGTTATTTCAGTCTATTGTGTTAATTAATTGTGTTAATTAATTATTTTAGATTGTTGTTTCAGCCTATTGTGTTAATTAATTATATTAAATTGTTATTTTAGCTTGTTGTTTGAGTCTTTAATTACAGGTATGTCTGATGAATCTATGTCTGCACCTCCAAAATTTTTACCTGTTCCAGGAGAACCTTCTATTCCTTGGAAACATTGGAAGAATATATTTTTTACATATTTATTAGCAATTGGAGGAGAAAAATATGGTCCTGTAAGGAGACAGGCGATACTTTTGCATCATCTTGGAGTAGAAGGAAGGAGAATATATGATGACTTACCAGAAATATCATTGGGTATGGGAGATGGTCAACCGGTGAATATTTATGAGATGTCCTTACAGATGTTGGAAAAACATTTTACTCCAAAAGTAAATATTGTTTTTGAAAAGCATAAATTCTTTTGCAGGGTACAAAAGATTGATGAAAGTATTATGTCATATGTAGCATCCTTACGAGGTTTAGCTGTCACTTGCGAATTTCAAGGTTTGTGCGATTCCTTGATAAGAGATCAAATTGTAAGGTGCACGAACAACAAAAGAGTGAAGGAAAAGCTACTGTCAAAGGATCCTACTTTAGAACAAGCTATTCAAATTGCTAGGAGTATGGAAAATACTGCTCTTTGGATAAAAGAAATAGATAAGGGAAAAGGTGTAAGTGAAAGTTCAATGGTAGCTGTTGGAAAAGAAGTTCCTACGGAAGTAAAAAGAGAGGTATTCAAGAAAACGATTAATAGAGGTAATGAAAATATAACAGTTAAAAGTGGAGAAAGACGACCTATTATTTGTTATAGGTGTGGGTGACCTGGACATGTAAGTTCAAGTTTTGCATGTGGAGCGAGAAATGCAACATGTAGAGTATGCGGTAAAAGAGGTCATCTGGCGAAGGCATACAGATCAAAAGGGAACACTCAAATTACTAGTATCAAAGAAGTGGAAGACAAGGAACAGCAAAATGAAGAATTGTTTCTAACTATAGAAGGGATGGAATTAGATGCATCTCAAGTTGTAGAAACTGTGGAAAAATGTGATTTAGATGCTGTGCTGAATATAGATAGCAGTTGTATGAATTTAAAAAGAGAGAGTACTGAAAAATTTGAAAAACCACTTTGTGTGATCACATTGGGAAAAGGAACTGTAAGATTATTAGACGATTATGGTAGTCTTTTTACTCTAATTTCTAAGGAAACTTTTCAAGAAAAAATGGATGGAGACATGAAAAATCTTCTACAAGCTGATGTAAGAGCTGTTGGGTATGGTGGATCAAAAATTAATATTTTAGGGATGCAATGGATGAATATTGTCTTCAAGAACAATGGGGTTTATGGAAGAGTTTATGTTACTCAGGAAGGATCTAATTTGTTAGGGTGGCGACATCAGAAAGATTTGAACATTATACTCAATCCAAATGCTGTGGAACCAGTTATGGCTATTGAACCAAATATAGAAAATGTATCTTCAAATGTTGATATGAACAATGAGTGGGGAAAGATGTTAATGGAAAAATATTCTCATGTTTTTTCTGATAATTTAGGTATGTTGAAAGGGTTTGCTCACCGTATCATTTTAAAAAGAAATGCTAAACCCATTGTGCATAAAGTTAGGACAATACCGCATATGATGAAAGAACCACTTCGTAAAGAATTGGATAAATTGTTGGCAGCTAAAGTTATAGAACCAATAGAGTCATCGGAATGGTTATCTCCAATTGTCGTTGCACCGAAGGAAGGTAATAAAATTCGTTTATGCATTGATTTGAGAGATTTGAACAGAAATATTTGGGTGGATAGACAACCCTTACCAAATATTGGAGAGATGTTAAGCATGATGGGTGGAGGTTGTGTTTTTAGTGTCCTAGACATGTCCTCAGCCTACCATCAGGTGAATCTACATCCCGAGTCGAGTCCCTTGACCTCATTTGTGACACCTTTGGGGGCGTTTCGGTATCGTAGAATGCCTTTTGGATTGGCATCAGCCTCTGCTGTATTCCAGCGTATCATGCAAAGTATATTTAAGGGGATGGAGAGAATATTATGCTTTCAGGACGATATAATGATTGTGGGGAGGTCTTTTGATGAACATGATAAATTGATGGAAGAAGTCTTACAGAGAATTTCTAAATGTGGATTGACAATCAAAAAGAGAAGTGTCAAATAAGATTGAGTGAAGTCAACTATTTGGGTCATCAAATATCAGCTGATGGTATAAGACCGAAGGGTAGTATTGTGAGAGCTGTGAAAGATGCTCCTTGTCCTACTAGTAAGGATCAGTTAAAGTCCTTCTTAGGCCTTGCTGAATATTGTTCGAAATTTGTTCCAAAGTTTGCTGATTTAGTAGAACCAATGAGACTTCTCTTAAAGAAAGGAACTGTGTTTGAATGGAATTCTGAGTGTGAGGATGCATTTAATAATGTAAAGACATGTCTCTCCAGAGCTCCGTCATTGGGGCATTTTGACTCTAAGAAAAAATCCATTTTGGTTACGGATGCTAGTAATGTCGGATTGGGAGCAGTCTTTTTGCAAGTGTCAGATAAAGAACAAACAATTATTGAGTTCGCTTCACGTAGATTACAGGGGGCAGAGAAATCATATTCAACTATAGAAAAGGAAGCCCTTGCATGTTGCTGGGGAATGGCGCATTTTAAGTACTATTTGTGGGGCTTACCTTTTGTTATCAAGACAGATCATAAACCTTTAGTCCATATTTTCAAAGGTGGACGCGGTTTAGATGGTAGTGTAACTCCTCGAATATCAAGATGGTTATTATCTGTTTTAGATTACAATTTTGTGGTTGAATATGTGCGTGGCAGTAAGAATGTTATTGCCGATTGTCTTTCTAGGATGCCGGTGGAGGATGACTCTTGCGTGGAAATTTTGGAGGATTTTGTTGTAAATGTAGACAGCGAATTTGCTGTTAGTCAAGATGAATGGAAGGAAGCAATGGAGAAGGATGTAGAATATAAGAAGTTGAGGGAACTCATTATGAATTGTTAGAATGGTTCTAGTGAAGTGGAAATGCATAAACAGTACTTGTCGGTAAAGGATGAACTTAGTTTGCAAGGTGATAAGATTTTGAGAAGAAATAGGATAGTTCCTCCGGTTTTGTTGAGAACAAGGTTGTTGAGAATTGTACATGAAGGGCATTTAGGTAGAAGTTTGACTAAGCGGAGATTAAGAGAGTTTTTCTGGTGGCCTGAAATGGACAGCAATGTGGAAGAACTGGTGCGGGATTGTCATGCGTGTAGCAATAGTGATAAGGTAAAAGTTACAAGAGAACCCCCTTTGAGATGTTTTGAATTACCTATGAGACCATGGGAGAAATTGGCTTTAGATGTATTGGGTCCAATTGACAAGTTAGGAAGTAATAATCAGTTTTTGGTTGTGTTAGTGGATTATCATAGCAAGTGGTTTACATGTAAATCTATGGGGCAAGTCACTACTGCTAATGTGATAACATTTCTTAAAGAAGTCTTTTTGGAAGAAGGAGTACCGAAAACACTTGTAACAGACAATGGAGTTCAATTAATTTCTTCTGAAATGAGTAGTTTTCTTTTTGGTCTTGGGATCAGTCATGAGAGAGTAGCTTTGTTCCGTCCACAAGCCAATGGACTTGTGGAAAGAGTGAACCGGATTGTGATGGAATGTATTCAACTTTCTCTAGCTAATGGACTGTCATGGAAAGATGAGTTACGGAGTATGATGTGGGGTCATAGGATTACGCCTCACTCTGTGACGGGAGTTTCTCCTTTTGTTGCTTTGAAGGGGTGAGAGCCGAGTACTAAGGAGTCTCCGATGTGGTTGCAGGACAAGAATCAGGTTTGGGTTGATAGAGAAAAGATGAGGTCAAGAGTTGTATATTGTCAGTGGCGCAATAAGATATGTTTTGACAGTAGGAAAGGTGCTAAGGAGTTGGTGTTTGAGGAAGGTGATTGGGTGGTAATAAGAAGATTTGGATTTGTGAAGAAAGGAGAGAGCAAGTTTTCTCAGCCGCATAAAGTGATCTCTGTCAGAGGTTCCGTGGCTCAACTGGATGATGGCAAGAAGTGGAGTTTTGGGAATTTGTGCAAAGTATCTCATTTATAAAAGGTGTTTTATTATTTCTTGCTCTTTTGTATATACTGTTAAAATTGTTTACCTGCAATACATGTAATTCATAGGTTGAATGTTCTCTCAAGTATTATTTTTCTTTTAGATTCCTTAGGGGGGAAGATATGTGGTAATGTTTAGAATTGTATGAGGTAACTGTGATGCAGTGGAACTGCATCACAGCTAAAGTTCCAATGATAACCAGTATTGAATTGTACAGCTGAAGGTTGCTGCATGTATATCTGTACTCCATTAAAGATACTTCAAGAATTAAATTGAAGCTTCCTGTTGGATTACTACAGAAACCCTTTCTGTTTACCACCCACCTTGCACAATGTTATTCTAGCATAAGCTTTAAGTGCAAAGCAGCATTATTTATTATTTCAAAGCAGGATGCATGCAAATTACTGTTGCATATGCGGCCTAGTCGTGCAACATTTCTCGCTTCTTTCAAAACACAACAGTTATTACAATATTATTTATTTACGTGTTGGTTTAATCATGCGCAAAGCAATTTCCCTTGTGTTCATGTTGGGTGTACGTTAGTTTTCTACTATTACTTACTGTTAGTACGTACTATGGGGGTACTTAATTCGAGCAGGTTTCATTTTTGCGAAACCCTGCTCCATCAGTAGTATGCAAGCAGATTCCACACCAAACGATCTTGAAGGGTTTTATTGCAAGATAGCAGACACAGCTTCCATAATACATCAGGACCCAGAGGATCCCCACAACTGAATCAAGATTCAAACTAAAGTATATACCATCATACAACAATGGAAAGGAAAGACATGCAGTACAAGATGCCACAGGGTGTTAGCGCCACCAACACCCACACTGAACCGCTGTTTGGGTCCCGGGGCGTGTAGCACTACCTCCTCGTTTACTGTGATCATTTCTTCACTCAAGACCCCCACCGCAGATATCAGAAATTATATAATGGTGGATCTGGGACGGGAGTTTTTACTTGGAGGAGTCGGGTTCAGGAAAATGAAAAGGACTTACATTTCCCCATCCTGGGCCAATGTCCTGGACCTTATTTTAGAAAAAAGAAAAGCACCCAAAATTGTGTAAACCGACCTCATGTAGGCTTCCTGCTTTGCATGCTTATGCATTTACATGTATAAGTGTTTTACCATTTATTGTGATGTTTATATGCATGGTAAAAATGTTCTAGGATGGGTGGGTCAATTCTAATGTTAATATATTCAATGAAGATTCTACAATGCAGAATTTAGTGTCCTCGGGTTGGCTCCTATAGAGGGGTGCCAGATTGTGACGCCAAAATCCCTCAGTCTATGAATAAAAGGATCAGAGCATTAGCACATATGGGCCACTTTGGGGAGGTGCTCAGATTCATGTATGTTTTTAAGAAATCTCCAGAGTCTTTGTGTAGCAAATCCTGTATATGGGTGTTGGCCTTTATGTTTCTTAATATATCATCAGCTCACTCCTTGTTGGAAATGCCCCTTTCTGTAGGGTCATCCCTAAACTTTTTGCCTTCCTCACCTTTTTTGCTCAATTCATTTTTTGTTGGCTTTAGGACTCTGTGCAGTCTACCACTGCCAACCAGTGCTAAAGTGCTTGCGCTCTCTCCTTAAAACCTTTGTAGAATTTGCTTATACCCAATTGGCATATTTAATTTACTTATAAGTCCCTAGTAAAGTGCACTACATGTGCCCAGGGCTTGTAAATTAAATTGTTTTACTGGGCCTGCAGCACTGATTGTGCCACCCGCTTAAGTAGCCCTTTAAACATGTCTCAGGCCTGCCACGGCAGAACCTGTGTGTGCAGTTTTAGCCTAACATATCGACCTGGCAAAGTAACCCTTTTGCCAGGCCCAAACTTCCTTTTTAATACATATAAGTCACCCCTAAGGTAGGCCCTAGACAGCCCCAAGGCCAGGGAGTAGAGTATTTAAAAAGTTGGCATGTACTTTTAAGTTTCACATGTCCTGGTAGTGAAAAACTCTTAAATTCGATTTTCAATACTGCAAGGCCTACCTCTCCTAAAGGATATCATTGGAGTTACCTTATTACATTTTATAAGTGTAATTTCCAAATGGGAAGAGATATCTCCTTCAGGTTTGGTGTCTCTGGAATCCTAATTTATAATCCTAACTTATGGTGAAGTTGGATTTTAAAGTATAGTTCTGAACATGCCACTTTTAGAGAGTTGGCCCTTTTTTGCCTTAGCTATTTGGTGTCGATTTTGCAAAACCATTGATCTGATCGCAACCATTTTGCTGACAATCATCAAAAATCCACCAGCAGTATCTGTTGATAAACGATCAACCACTGTGGACAATTTTCGAATTTTGTGCGAATTTAGGACTACTCCAACTGAGGGTATCAGTGCACCAAAAATGTCACCTACTATTTCAGAAAAACGTGCTCTTCTACTGCATGTTAGTCCTTGTTTTGCTTCGTTTAGTTGATTATTATTTCGATCCATGTGGTAGACCTTCGGGAAAACAATAGCAAAATTACAACTTCCATAACAATGTGCAGGTAATCTATAGTAGGCCTTTCTACCACACACACAATAGACTCCTGAAAAACAGGATCCGTTCCACCTTTCTAAGCAAACATATTTTTCCCTTCTGAGCACAGTCCAGGGATATTGCAGCGTATGTCTCGCCTTTCTCATAATCTCCTTCCCTAAAAGCCCACTGGGGTACCCGTGACTTCTGTTCAGCAGCCTTTCTTTGGAGATTTTCCCTTCTACCTTCTACCATTTCTATAAAGATTTTCTCTTCCACCCGTAAACTACAGGTTAAGTTATTCCTATAAGCATATTCTACATCTAAAGTTTTAGTGATATGGAAAAACTCTCCCATATATTGTGCATTTTTGCCACTTAAAACCTTATTTAATTCTTTAATCACCGGTATTTTTGAAAACACTAAATCTATGTTGGAATAATGGTACTCCAGTTTACCCGTTACATAAAAAAGACTGTTTAAGACACACCATATGTTAAAGGTAGGTGGTGATAGGTCACCCCTTCTAAGACAGACGAAGGTAATTGCATGCACACATAACAGTCACTTACGTTCATGGTTTCAACATACTCGTACAACAACTTGGTAAACACATTTAACGAGAAATCACTAATTGATTTATCATGATGGAGAATGCTTCCCTCCAACTGTTCTAATTCAGTATTAGGAGTTTCATTAGTGACATCACTCATTCTTTCTTTTGTTACATTATTAGTATTGTTTCCATCATTAGTTACCATTAGAATAGGTACAAGGACAGTTAATAATATCCACATAAATGTTAACATCAAGACACTACATAAGCAAGCTTTAATACATCTACGTTTTAGACTAGATTTTGGACGTTCAGTCACTTCTGCTTTAGCCATTTTGTAGCCTAAAAATAAAAATCTATCTAATCCTATGAATTCTAAATACAAATTCAGGACAAAAATTAATGATGGTGCAATCCTACACCTACTAGCTTTCTTCTTTACCCCTTTCTTTTGTTTTTATTTTCTTTTGGTCTTCTGAGTCATTCAGTCTTTTAGTTAGCAATTTTCATCATTCTTTAGTTCTTAAAGGTTCTTTTAAGGTGGTCTCAATTTGCTTTCATCAACTTGCTCAGCGTCAGAACTGTCTTTTTCTTCACTTGGATCAGAACTTTCTATTTCTTCCAGTATGACGTAGGTCCATTCTGGTGCTTTGTATTTTCTGCTTGGGATTCTTACTCTCCTGGTTTTTCATACTATTTCTTCTCATGACTCTTCTTGTTCTGTTTGACTAGAGACATCATTAATTTGTTCTGGTCTTCTTCTTGGCCTTCTTTTCACTAGGGTGTATTTCAGTCTTTTCATCCCACCTGGCCAATTGTCACCTTTTCTTGGTTTCTTGGTTTGAACTACCTTTTCCCCTTCTGTGTCTGGTTCACAATTCTTTTGTTTGGCCTTTCTTTGATCTGGTCCTTTTTCTGCTTTTCAGTAACTTCTGGTTCTGTTGTCTCGACAGTAATTTCTCTTTCAACCGTGAATTCACCACCTTCTGGTTCAACAGCAGTTTCACTTTCTTCTGGCTCAGCTGCGAACTCTCTTTGTTCTTTATTAGCAGTAAATTCACTTTCTTCTGGCTCAAAAGCAGTCTTTTGAGACCTAGTATCTGATGTCCACTTCACTTGACTTGTGCTTGGCTGTTCATCATCTGATTGGTCATTAGAATCTGTTACTCTAGATTCATCAGCTTCACACACTTCAACCTCTGGTTTTTGTTCTTGTCTTACCAGTTGTTGCTCTTCTTGTCGTTCAAGTGGACCTAGGGCTCGTTTGGTGTGGCTCGCATGAATCCAATTTGGCAAACCACCACACTTCACTGCCGTTGTCGTCACCAGTATGACTTGATAGGGTCCGCGCCACCTGGGTTCTAAGCACGACTTCCTTACGTGCTTCTTGACATAAACCCATTTGCCTGGACTCAGATCATGGGCTTGTTTTGGCTGTGTCGTAGTGGCATCTTCTCCAACCTGGTGAGACACAGAACGTACCAGGTCAGCCAATCCTCTGCAATAATCGAGTACCAGATCATCAGAAAAACTCATCAATTTGTTTGCTGGTATGTATGCTTGTCTCATTGCTCTTCCCATGAGGATCTCATGTGGACTCAATCCCGTCTTTTTGTCAGGATGCTTCTTAGACTCATCAGTACAAGGGGTAAAGCATCAGGCCATTTCAGTGATGTGGATGCACACACCTTCCCTAACCTGGATTTTATAGTGCCATTGAGTTGCTCAACCGCTCCAGATGCTTCGTGTCGATAGGCACAATGCAGTTTCTGCTCAATTTTAAATGCTGCACAAATCAGCCGAATTATTTCATTATTAAAATGTGTTCCTCTATCTGTTTCTAAAGTGACTGGAATTCCAGATCTAGGAATTAGTTCCTTCAAAAGCAGTTTAGCCACAGTGAGGCTATCGTTTCTTCTCGTGGGATAGGCTTCCACCCAGCGAGAGAACAAGCAGACAATGACTAGTACATACTTCAGCCCATTGCATGGGGGAAGTTCAATAAAATCAAGTTGGAGTCGGGTAAACGGACCTCCTGCTCTCTCAATTCGTCCCCAACTAACAACTGTCTTTCTGGCTGGATTTTGCTGCTGACAGGTGACGCACCTCTGGCACAGACTCTCTGCAATGACCCTGAACTTTGGATTATACCATGACTGCTTGAAGAGTCTGATCATTGCATCTCTTCCAACATGTGCAATTCCATGGCAACTCTGGCCACATGGGAAAGTAAAGAGTCTGGTAACACTGGTCTCCCATCAAGATAGACCCATAGTTCATCTTCTGTTCTTTTGCTACAGCCTGTTTTGTTCCATCTTTCCTTTTTCTCATCACTTGCTTCTTCCTGCATCTGTCTAAGCTCTTCCCATGTTTCAAATGTTGCTGTAAACAAAAGATGGCATTCGGTATTTCCTCTTTCAATTGATCTGTTCAAAGCCATTGTATTTTGTGCACAGAAACGTGCAATTTGGTCAGCATATCTGTTGCCCTTAGTCACATAATCATCTCCTGATTTATGTGCGGCACATTTGACCACTGCAATTCTTTTGGGCAGTTGTAAAGCATCCAATAGTTCTTTTACAGTTCTGCTGTTTCTAATAGGGGAGCCTGAAGAAGTCAGAAGTCCCCTTTGCATCCATAGCTGCCCAAAATCATGGACAACCCCGAATACGTATTGGCTATCAGTGAATATTGTTACCTTCAGGCTTTTGGAAATTTTGCATGCTCTAATTAGAGCTATTAGCTCCGCAAGTTGGGCCGAATTTACCCCTTTTAGACAGGATGCTTCAAGAACTCCCGCTATGGTGCAAACAGCATAGGCAGTGCATAGTTCACCCTTCCCGTTTCTTAGACACGACCCATCCACAAATATCTCACAATCTGACTCCTCCAATGGACTATCCTCTATGTCTGGCCTGGGTTTGGTACACAGTTCTGTCACATCCAAACAGTCATGATCGGCTTCCTCCCTTACTTCTTCACAGCGTGAGTTTGGCAACAGGGTTGCCGGGTTCACAGTAGTGCACCTCACCACAGTCACATTTTCAGCACCCAAAATTACTCTTTCATACTTAGTCAGCCGACTAGAAGTAAGATACTGCGTACGTGTACGAGTTAAAAGAATCTCAACAGAATGTGGTACATACACCGTGACTGGGTATCCCATCACAATTGGTTCACTTTGCTCCAGACTCATACAAGTAGCTGCTACTGCTTTCAAACATCCAGGCAATTCTGCGGCCACTGAATACAAAATAGCTGAAAAATATGCTACTGGACGTCGTGCCATTCCATGTCTCTGTGTTAGGACTGAGAGTGCACACCCATCTCTCTCACAACAGTACAATGCAAATTCTTTGGGTTAATCTGGCATTCTCAATGCAGGTGCATGACACAGACTGCTTCTCAATTTTACAAAAGCTTCCATACTTTCGTCATCTAGAACAATCGAATCCTTCACATCCTTCAGTGTTAACCTCTGTAGAGATTTTGCGATCAGTGAGAAACCACTGATCCATTGCCTGCAATATCCATCCATTCCCAAAAACATTTGCGCTTCCTTTTGTGTCGTGGGTGGACTCATCCGTTTGATCACTTTAATTCTTTCTGGGGTCACTTTTCTAACTCCTTTCTCTATTTTATGTCCTAGGTACTGGGCCTCTTGTTTACAAAATTGTAACTTTGCTGGGGACACTTTGTGTCCTCCTTCTGCTAAATGGTTCAATAGGACTACGGTATCCTTTACACATGCCTCTCATGTCTTTGATGCCACCAGTAGGTCATCAATGTATTGAACCAAAATGAATTTCCTGGCATGACTAAAGTCTCCAGACATTTTTTCAAGATCTGGTTGAAGATTGAGGGACTCTCTGTGTACCCTTGAGGAACTCTGCACCATGCCAAAACACGGTCTCCGAACCGGAATGCAAACAAATATTGGCTTTCCGGACGCAAAGGAATTGAGAAAAAGGCTTGGCACAAATCAATAACTGTGTACCATTCAGCATCACATGGCATCTGATAGAGAATCACGGCCGGATTTGGTACTACTGGACAACAGGGTACTACAATTTTATTACTTTTGCACAAATCCTGCACTATCCGGTACTTCCCATTGGGCTTTTTGATACCTATGGTAGGTGAATTACAAGGACTGCTCATTATTTCTTTCAAAATTCCTTGTTCAATCATTTGGTCAATCACAGGAGCGACTCCTGCAATTACTTCTGGACTCATTTTGTACTGTGGTGTGTTTGAGTATACAGCACCATCCTTTTCTGTAATCTGAATTGGGTCTACATTTGTCATTAAGCCAATCTCCTTTCCTGAAAAATCCCATACATCAGATCTCACTGCACTTTTTAATTCTTCAGGCAAACTTTCTTCTGTGAGAAGTGAATACAATTCATTCACTTCTGTTCCTTGCTTCGCTAGCATAATTTTAAATTCAACATCCTCATCAGGTGTCTGAAATGCAATTCCATCTGGTGTACAATAGATGGTGCAGTTCATCTTGCATAACAAATTTCTTCCGAAGAGATTTACCGGGCTTGAGTCACATACCACAAACCGATGCATGTCTTTGAATTTACCAATGTGAACTTCAATTGGATTTGTAACAGGTGTTCTAATATGCTTATTCGAGACTACTACAACTTGGATAGTTTCTCCAGAGAGGGGTAGGTTTGGAATTTCTGCTGCTCTCAAAGTAGAATGGGTAGCACCAGTGTCCACTAAAAATGTGATGTCATTCCCTTCCACCTTTCCATCAAGAAATGGACCTGACTGATCTAGCACCAAGGATGCGCCAAGTACGCACTCCCCCTCCCCCTCAGGCACCGTCATTGAGATGAGTCTGAATCATTCTCATTGCACTGCAACCAATATTGTGGAGCCAATTGTACAGTTTGATTCTTACCAATCTGGTCACCTCCGTGATATGCAGTACTCACATTGAACCTCTGCACTTGAGCATTCGCATTATTTGGCATGGGAGCTTGTGGCACTTGTAACTGTTGAGTAACTATCTGCTGCTGCAGCTGTTGATTTACACCCACCTCATTCTGCATCTGTGGAATTAAATTTTGATTACCCCCATTAATCTTTTTAGCAGATCTACACTCGTTCTTCCAATGTCCAAGCTTTCTGCACGCATGACAAGGAAATTTCTTCATAGCTTCCTCTTTATTCATTCTTCCTCTTCCTTTCCCTCCACTAGTATTCTGTCCATTTTGATTCTGACCACCCATCTGATTACTAGTTTGAGAGCTATTATTCGCCTCTTGCTGCTCTGCTACTTTCACCTGTGCCCACATAATTTTCTCTTTTCATTTTCTATGTCTTGACTCAATGTCATCACTACAATACTTGGCATACCTCAGGATTTCATCTATCATTTTGCTTTGCCAGCAAATCAAATGCTGTTGAATCATATTACTAATTTCTGGCTTCAGTCCAAACACAAAACGTTACACGAAATCTCCCATATCTTTGTCTCCAATATTTTCAAATCCACTATACTGTTTAAATACCTGCAACAACCTTTCATAGTCGGCATGTACCGATTCTTTTGGTTCTTGAGTTGTTCTGTCGATTTTAACCCAATCTGTTTCCTTTGGGGAAATTTTCCCCTTCAGAAACGTGATTCCTTGATTATACTTTTTCATTACCTCATCAGAGGGTGCACCTGTTTTAGCATCTCTAGGATATTCATCGTTCGGCCAATCAACAGTAATTTTGCATTCTGTCCATAAATCTGCTGGAACAACAATCGCAAACAATCCATCTAGATCTTTTAACAGAACCTTTGAGACCTTAACAAACCTTTCTACCTGCTTATACCACTCAACTGGTTTTTCTCTCAACCTGGGAAAATCATTTGTGAAAGACAATATATCCTGTCTTGGCCATGGCACATGAACGTATCCACCACTGGGTACTTCTCTCATCGGACACACCCTTTCAGCCTGTTCTGTCTCCTTTAATGGAAACATAGATGTTCCTTTACTAGCTGCTTCTTCTTTCTTTTTCGCCCATCTAATTTTCCAACGATCTACATCTCCCCATTTCTTCAGAATGTTCATCAATTCTTTTATCTGTAATCTTTTTCCAGATGCATTAAAACTCTCTAGATCCTTGTCAGTGAAAGCCAATCTGTATGATTTCTGTAACACCTTCGATTTTTCTATGTCTACTCCATACTCGCTAGCAGCCTCAGTTATCTTTTCATGTAAGTTCTTTGCTCTCCAAGTTATGCTTTTACACAAAACTGTCGGGACTTAAATGTTCTAAAAATAATTTCTTCCAAATCTACTTTTAATTGACTCACATTAATACTCTGTGGTTGTGGTTTCAGCTTTGTCATTTCTTTTATCCAATTATTGAATTCTTTTGGTGAAGGACCTGCTGAACTTCCTGCTACTGGAGTGACATTCAGCCCTATTCTCCTTGGGTCTAATCTAATTGTATTCCTCTTTGGGGGGTTTCCGTTACTAACTCACAAACCGGTAGATCTAATAGTGTGTTATTCTGATCACTTTGACCGTTCTCATTTAATGCTGTCACCACTCCACTCCTGCTACCACTTCTCGGAACTGTCAATGAATGTACTTTTGACATAGCCTGTCTTTCTCCATACAACGGAACTACAGGACCAATTCTCACTGGTACTGTCAATGCTTCTGCATTCATGCTTAACTGAACCTCTTCCAGTCTGGTCTTATTCATCAAATGCGTTTCATTTTCTCTCACCAACCTAGCTATCTCAGTGACCTGGGGAGTCAGTGGAGTTCCCATCTGTGGAGCACTCGGGGTTACTTCTCCTGAATTTTCCTCATAAGGGGGAGGTCTTTTAGTCATCATATCCTCCAGCAATTCATCATCCTCAGAAGTATTTGGGTCATCTCTAAAACTAGTAGTTTCTATATTCTTCTTTTTCTCTTTACACTTTCCTCCTGTTTGATCATCGGCAACTAAAACTGGATACAACCCTTCGACTACTACATTTCTCCTCCATCTTTTCAACTTTTCTTCCCTACTTTCAAAAGGATAGCCATGTCTCCAACTCCTGTATCTTCCATTACCTCCTCTATATTTCTCTCTTTCAAACGCCTCCACTTCCTATTCTTCCAATGCTTCATACTGCGTCAATCTAGGATTTGGTTCTAATGCATTCATTCGGTATCTCAAATTCTGCAATATCCTTACATTGAATGTACCATGTTGTGGAAATGCTATGACACCATCGTCCTATGTATACTCAACCCAATTCTCTAACCACATACACGTATGGTATACTCGCTCCAACATCATATAAGAAGCAGGCGTTTTCGGGGGCGGAATCGGAATTCCCTCTCTAGTCACAATCGGTTTATCCTTATTGAAACAATTATTTATTTTCTTTAGCAGCTTAATTTTTAATCCTTTACACTAGCGTACCTCACCAAAATAAACAAGGAAATTTCCGTAATTTTATGTATTCTATCTGTCAGCTCTTGTCCTATGCCAGCACGACTCACACCAACCAACCAATCCGAGTACTGCTACGTAAGCAAAATCTACACCAATACTAGCGCGGCTCACACCAACCAACCAATCACAGCTTAATACACGCCCGCTGCCTGACCAATGCCAGCGTGGTCTTTCTGACGTCAGTATTACTCCTTCTACTGACCCTCCCTTTACAAAATATTACGGCAACATTTTCTAAATTTCTTAATTAAAGTTTCTGTTAGTAACAACACAAAAACAATGCTACTTTGTCTGTTCCACTAAATAAAGAGATAGTTTTCACTTTTTCAAGAGGTTTTCTCACTACGAGTCTTAATAACGACGAGCGTTATTTTACTCTTCAAACAAGTTCCGGGTGGACCTATTACTCCTCTAGGGATAAGGCCAAGATTTCACAATAGGACTTTTTGGCGTGAAAAGGGGTCTTGTTACTCCCCTGAGGATAAGGCTAGAGTTTCGGAAGCGGACCCTTCGCTATTTCAGTCACTCCCCTTTTATACGAAATTTCCCTAATATAACACTTACAGCCCTCCGTAGCTGTTAGGTATTATTACAACAGACAAAGTACTTCTGCAGTGTGGCTTGGTTACCACACTCTTCTTCTGCCTACTTCAGGCTAAATTCCATTCCCGGGATTCCTCAGGTATCTCCGTACCTGAACTTCCAGACAACATAAAGCGGAACACTAACTTTTCATGTTATAACATATAATCAATAATCAATAATCATTACCAAACTAATCAATAATTAAACCGTCCTCTGCTACCAAGAAACTGATCCAGCGCGAGGTCAATACCAATCAGGGATCAATACTCAATTCATACATTTACAATGGCCCATACACATTCACCCAGAATCCCTGATGCGCTGGTGTCAATTTGTTTCGTTCAATGGCTTTTCTCTTCTTTGAATCATGTAATTTGTTTAAATACCTATCAATTTAATGAATCAACTTTCCTTCTACTTGGTCGATGGACCAAGTAGTTGAATAACTGCTGATAATGATTATCATACCTTAATTAACCCTACAGTTAACTAAATAACCACAGACACTTGGTAAAGTTAGATAGCTTTATCTTCAATAGAATTGTCATTTGCTCAATGCATTCAGTCACAAATGTAAATAATTGAAACCACGAAGAGTGAGATACACATCAGCAACATAAATGTAATACAAACTAATCAGTTAACTCAATGACAATATGCATGAAGGAGTGGATAGTTTAAGAGACAGAAGTTTCAGCAAATTATATGCAAAACTGAATACGCCTAACGGAGTGGAAAGATGAAGAGACAATAGTTTCTTCTAAATAATACTTTCAATGAGTCAAACGGAGTGGATAGGGGAAGAGACAAAAGACTTCAGGAATAAAATACATTTGCAACAAATTGCACAAATTAATCAGAGACTGAAAATACAAACCCATTGGTTTGTAGAAAATCACCCCTTTGGCCTAAGTGATGATGGGGGTCCCCCGAAATAGGATCAGGGAACAAAGTTTCAAAGGACAGGGACAGGACAGGACTGGTACAGCTAGGCCTCTCTGCAAACCGATGGACAGCGACGCATCTCCCCTCTTTCTCTCCTGCCAGCCTAAGCGTAAACCACACCCCTAAAGGCACCCCAATTATACCCTAAAGCTAACATGACCATCCCACAATTGTTGCAAACTTTCATAAACTTGCAAAGGGATTGGTGGGCTTGAGGGGTGCCGTTGTCACACCACTGTGACTTCACCTTTAATTCAACTAAATCATTGTTCTCTATTAGTTCCCAGGGTTTGGGTCTTAGTCCGTTCTCACATTTACTTTGTATAATACAAAATTTAACATTTCTATTCATTCTTTAACATCATCCACAGAATGAATATCCGGTCCCACACCTGGGCACTTCATTTGGCAGTCGTTCGACACACTGGCCTTCAACCTTCTCATCTCATCTGCGGTGCATTGGCACATTCTGTTTCGCTTCTGACAGAGTGGACTCGCTCCTCGAATTACCTCCTCCCACTTCAGCCAAGTTTAGGAAGATGGCTGTACCATCCAGCACACTAAAATGAATGAAAATGAACATTTATTAATTATGTGATAATGAAACCCTTTCTGTTTACCACCCACCTTGCACTATTCCCCATTAATGTTATTCTAGCATAAGCTTTAAGTGCAAAGCAGCATTATTTATTATTTCAAAGCAGGATACAACATGCAAATTACTGTTGCATTTGCGGCCTAGTCGTGCAACATTTCTCGTTTCTTTCAAAACACAACAGTTATTACAATATTATTTATTTACGTGTTAGTTTAAGCATGCGGAAAGTAATTTCCCTTGTGTTCATGTTGGGTGTACGTTAGTTTTCTACTGTTACTTACTGTTAGTACGTACTATGGGGGTACTTAATTCGAGCAGGTTTCCTTTTTGCGAAACCCTGCTCCATCAGTAGTATGCAAGCAGATTCCACACCAAACGATCTTGAAGGGTTTTATTGCAAGATAGCAGACACAGCTTCCATAATACATCAGGACCCAGAGGATCCCCACAACTGAATCAAGATTCAAACAAAAGTATATACCATCATACAACAATGGAAAGGAAAGACATGCAGTACAAGATGCCACAGGGTGTTAGCGCCACCAACACCCACACTGAACCGCTGTTCGGGTCCTTGGGCATGTAGCACTACCTCCTCGTTTACTGTGATAATTTCTTCACTCAAGACCCCCACCGCAGATATCAGAAATGATATAATGGTGGTTCTGGGGCGGGAGTTTTTACTTGGAGGAGTCGGGTTCAGGAAAATGACAGAGGACTTACATTTCCCCATCCTAGGCCAATGTCCTGGACCTTATTTTAGAAAAAAGAAAAGCACCCAAAATTGTGTAAACCGACCTTATGTAGGCTTTCTGCTTTGCATGCTTATGCATTTACATGTATACGTGTTTTACCATTTATTGTGATGTTTATATGCATGGTAAAAATGTTCTAGGATGTGTGGGTCAATTCTAATGTTAATAACTTCAATAAAGATTCTACAATGCAGAATTTAGTGTCCTCGGGTTGGCTCCTATAGAGGGGTGCCAGATTGTGACGCCAAAATCCCTCAGTCTATGAATAAAAGGATCAGAGCATTAGCACATATGGGCCATTTTGGGGAGGTGCTCAGATTCATGTATGTTTTTAAGAAATTCCCAGTGTCTTTGTGTAGCAAATCCTGTATATGGGGGTTGGCCTTTATGTTTCTTAATATATCATCAGCTCACTCCTTGTTGGAAATGGCCCTTTCTGTAGGGTTATCCCTAAACTTTTTGCCTTCCTCACCTTTTTTGCTCAATTCATTTTTTGTTGGCTTTAGGACTCTGTGCAGTCTACCACTGCCAACCAGTGCTAAAGTGCTTGCGCTCTCTCCTTAAAACCATTGTAGAATTTGCTTATACCCAATTGGCATATTTAATTTACTTATAAGTTCCTAGTAAAGTGCACTACATGTGCACAGGGCTTGTAAATTAAATTGTTTTACTGGGCCTGCAGCACTGATTGTGCCACCCGCTTAAGTAGCCCTTTAAACATGTCTCAGGCCTGCCACGGCAGAACCTGTGTGTGCAGTTTTAACCTAACATGTCGACCTGGCAAAGTAACCCTTTTGCCAGGCCCAAACTTCCTTTTTAGGTTTCGCCTAGGCAGCGCATGTGCTGTCTCGTCGAGAGATGCTGTATACAGTATAGTGGGGGAAGCTCCGCCCACTTTCCAGCCTTACTTTTGATTGGCTTGGATCATAATTTCGGCATTCGGATTGGTGCTTGGCTTGGTAATCCCGCCTCCTGACGGGCATGTCGTCATGTTTTTCATTCCGAGGCTATCAGCCCCTTTACTGTAAAAACAGTTTGTTTCCCCTGCCTCTCCCCGTTCCCTCCCGTAGTCCGTGACTTTTTCAACCACCACCACCCCTCCCACCCCCTCCCGTTCGTGCCTTCTTTGATGCCAGCACTTCCGTTTAAAATGCAATAGGGCTCGCGTAAATATGAGTCCTATTGCATTTTAAATGCTTGTTTGTCCTCTGATTGGTGGGTACATTCGCACTTGTTTTTGGTTTGGCATGCGCGCGATACCTCTGGGGCTGCGCCTGCGCCGAACACACCGTATGCCATGATTTGGAAGGAGTCCCGGGAGGAGAGCGTTGTCAGCGCATTAGCCCAACTTAGCGTGATGAGAGGCGGTGGCGAAAAACTCAGAGCGGCCAACTTGCTTACTTTCAGTCTTTCCCCGTTCATGCCTCATCGCCGCACGCAGTGTAGGAACCTCTCGCTGACCCCGCCCCAAACCTGAGCCGTGGGAGCTGCTCGTGAGTCAGCCTGTAACACCCGGGAGAGACGGAAGCGGCGAGGGCAAGAGAATGGAATACAAGCCCGTCAGCCAGCAGGACCCAAAACCAAACTGGACCAGGCAAGTTAGCCCACTGCTCCCTTCCCAGCTCCGAAGATCAGCCTCGGCACCGGAGCCGCCAGCAGCAGCCAGCATCAAGGCGGTACGGACCCATGATGATGCTGGTAAGTGCTGGCCTCCGCTGCAAATGCTTGTTAAATTTCTAATAAATAGCATCCGAAATATGTGTTTTCATGAAAAGTTGCAGCTTCTAGAGCATGAGAGGATGAATTGTTTGTTTTGCAAGCGCTTTCACTTTTGATTTACAGAGCTGGGAGTGGCAGAGCTGAGTGCCAAGCACAAGAAGTGAGAGCTCGCCTTGTTTTCATTAACACATCAGGATTCACGTCCGAGACACCCCCTCACCTCCACTCCCCTCCCTTACGTCTCCCAGCACTGCAAGTACGGCTAGGGCCCGGCCCCCTTCCTGTTGTGCTCATCCTTGTGCTTCGCTCCACTGCCTGCACCCACACTCCCCCATATTGCTTTCACTTTAACCCACACACTGTCCCTCGTGTTGCTTCTACCTTGGCACCCCCCTTTACTCCCTCTACCATCACCCGCCTACACTCCCTATTGGTTCAGGAAACTGAATTGCTGTTGGAAACAAATATTGTAAATAATAAAAGGAAATGGTGATTTAAATTAACCTTTTGGCTGCAAGGCATTGCGTTATTTAATCCTTTATTTAATTACAGCTAAATTGTCATTCTTGTTCATGAAAGCGGAACCTCGAGCCCATAACGAGCCGAGCATCCATGTGGCTTCTGCCTCCCTCCCTCCAAACGGGATGTGGTGTTACAGCCCGATCTGCAGTCTTTGGATCTCAGGAAACCAGTTCCAATCTCAGCTTTGGCTCAAACTCTTGTGATTCTGGGCAAATCCCCTAATTTCCCGATGCCTTGAACAATGCATGTGGCCTTGTGTAATGTAACTTGTGCTTATGCAAAGCGCTCTGATCCCTTCCGGTCGAATTGACGCTATATTCTACAAACTGCAGAAGACTGCACTAAGGGGTAAAAACAAAGCCTCAACATAAGAAAACACGAATAGATACTCGTTGACTGGCTGATTTGGCTCTGGCACTCAGTACACAGGGGCACGGGCACTCATTGTACACACAGGTGCGGACTCCCACCGTACACAAATACACAAGCATTCACTGTAAACAACGGACACTCATAGTAGAGAGAGACACAAGCACTCACAATACTTACAGAACACAGAGGCACTGGCACTACACACAAGACAGGCATTTACTCTCAGGGCTTTAAGTAGGCCGGGTCCTGCCAGTGCGCAGCACCGGCAGTTCTAAAAAGCAGATACTAACAAGGATCCCTACCGGGCTCTCCATTTTTGCCCTCATCCTCTGTGATTTTTCTTTTTTCAACTCCAGTGCCACCCTTCTCTGCCTTTGATGTAACTTCTGCCAGACTCCCTATAGTTCTTTCAGTCTCATCATTTCAGAACTCAAACATTTTCCATATTCTTACCAACGAAGCTATAGTAGTTTGTTTATTTAGCTTATGGAACTGTCAAACATTGACAAAGCCAATAGTCCTTGCTTGTTGAAGCTGTAATGTTACTTGTTGTATTACCTATCTTGATGCAATGGCAGAAGCAGCTAAATGCCAGTCGGGCGGCACACTATGCTAAGCACCGATTTTGGCTTAAGTGTTATTAAGCCGCCCTTAATTACATCGATCACGCCTTTGAGAAACTCCCCAGGTTTTTTCATCCTACTTAAAGCCCTGTTCACTGTACACGGAGGTGCAGGTTGTTCCAAAAAAATACACAGACATTCACTGTACTTTAAGATGCAGTCACTCACTGCACGCAGACATAGGCGCAGAAATAAGAGCCCAGGACACACACGCAACCAGACCCTTGGTGTACATAGAAATAAATGCAGGCACATACTGGGTGCATGCACTCACTATGCACAGAGGTACTCAAATCAAACTTGTACAAAGCGGCTCTTACAGTGCACATAGATACGGACTCTCGGAACACGTGCACTCAGAGCCTCCCCCTGAACACAGGGGTACAGAATTCCGCTGTACACTAGCGAACCCTGTATACACAATCAAAGCACCGCCAGTTCACAGGAGATACAAGCACACGCCGTATGCAAACATCCTCCCTTGGCCTTCTCTTACCCCCGGTTGCTTCCGCTACCACCTGAGGCTATGCACACATCCTTCTTGCCTGCTAAAAGGCAATATTTCTCTCCATGTGTTCCCATACCTGGCGTTTCACGCAGTTTGGTGCTTATTTTCCCTCCATGTTAAAAAACAGTAGATGTTTCAGCACCCCGGCTAATGTGCTGCATAGCTAAATACATATAAGGTCCCAAAGGCGAGACCGATTGCATTGCAAATGCTTGTTAATATAAGTCACCCCTAAGGTAGGCCCTAGACAGCCCCAAGGCCAGGGAGTAGAGTGTTTAAAAAGTTGGCATGTACTTTTAAGTTTCACATGTCCTGGTAGTGAAAGACTCTTAAATTCGATTTTCACTACTGCAAGGCCTACCTCTCCTAAAGGATATCATCGGAGTTACCTTATTACATTTTATAAGTGTAATTTCCAAATGGGAAGAGATAACTCCTTCAGGTTTGGTGTCTCTGGAATTCTAATTTATAAACCTAACAATGGTGAAGGTGGATTTTAAAGTACAGTTCTGAACATGCCACTTTTAGAGAGTTGGCACTTTTTTGCCTTAGCCATTTGGTGCCTGCAGCCTCTTTCTGGTCACATGACTGGGTGTAGTTGGCAGTTTGGCTTTGTGTATTCCACCTAGACAGCCACACAAAATTGGAGCTTAGGTGTGTCTGCGTGGGCTATTACTGACAGGATGGGAGGGCCACTTTGAAATGGGAGAAAATTAAAAATGGAGAGTTCATCATTAAGGTAACTTTTCATTTTAAATTTGATCCCATTTAAAAGCATTCAGAAACATCATTTTGTTCTGATGCTCCTATATAGAGTCGACAAAGACTTTCATTTAAGAGTTAAATACTTCAGTTCTTCCCCTCTGTGACCCAGCCTGGCCCATAAATCTGACTGAGCACTGCTCATTATCAGGCTCTGCTATCTGCAGCATGATGATAATAACATAAATAAACACAGCCTTCCATTAATGTTAAAAGAAAATGTGACCCTGTGCTTATTTAAAAATGAACTCAAGCTGCGAGCTACCTTGAAGCTGTCTGAGAGCTACTGGTAGCTTGCGATCGACTGGTTGGAGACACCTGATCGAAATTGAGAGGGCAGACCGCCTAGTAAGCAGAATGAGAAACCAGGATCTAAATCGGGCCCTTTATTCTTCAGCATCCACTCACAGTCTTATTCTTAAAGTCTTAACCCCCACCTCTCAATGCAATGGGGCATCTTTGCCTTTGAGTTTCCAAAAATTGTGAGTAACGCCTGGTGGTCTGTGACAACATCACATTTTTTCCGTAGAGGAATACATGGAAATGTTTGCAGGCCCCCACCACAGCCAGGCTCTCCTTCTCCGGCTGAGAGTAGGCACGTTCTGTCTCAGATAGACTCCGACTGGCATAGGCCACAATGTGTCTCTGAGCATTCAGATGGCCATTGTGTTGAGCAAGTATTTGTTCCTAGCCCTACCGGGTTCACATCAACCATTATTTCGATACGTACCTTGGGGTCGAAGTAGGCCATTTCAGTTGCATTCTTAATTGCATGCTTAATGTCTCTGAATGACAGTGCTTTCACCTTGTCCGCGTCTGGAGTCATTCACGATTTGAGAATATGTGCCCAGAAAACTTTAGTTTGGGGGGCGTGGCCTAGTGGGCCAACATGTCAGATGCTTCTCAGGAGAGCTCCCGACAGTTGAATCATTTATCCGACATCATCCTGCCCACTTATTGCATGAACCTCCCAGTGCCTTGGGGTGAGACGACGGGCCTGGGCGAAGCTGAGGGGTTTATGGTGACGTGGATGTTGCAGGCTGGGACCCTGCACCAGGGCCTAGTGCTGGCGCAGACGGTGAGTGGGATGATCGTGGCAGGGGCTTGTGGCGGGGACTTGAAGAACCCATCCCAGAATTATTGCATGTTCATCTGGAGGCCCAATTGGCCCTGCCACATTGCTGGGGAGCCAGTCGACGTGAAGTGGAGTACCCTGTTCCGTGAGGTTGCTGCCTGGCGAATAGTGAGGCTTGGTGGCAGTCGGGACCTGTGGCTGCTGCATCCCTGATCGGATCCCCTGAGGCGGTGAGTGCACGGACCGTCGGGGGTAAGCAGTCATCTCATGGGGCTGCGGCAGACCTGGGAGTCTGATGGCATTGGGAGGCCTTGAAGATGGTGGCCGCGGCCGTAGCCATGCCCTGGGGCTGAATAGGCCTGCCTGGGACGAGTTGGGCTCTTCGAGGGGGATGGGGGCCCCAGGAACTACCAGCCTATCGGCTGAAGGAGTGTTCAGGCCATTGAGGAGATTGCGGGGATGCCCCCCCACCCCCAGGGGCATATCGTGCTACCCGGGCCGTGGAGCCCAACACTGTATGGCCATGTCAGATATTTTATGGGCCCTGTCTGAAATAGACACTGGGCCTAGTGGCACTCTGTTCTCCTTTTATGGCCCCTGCATAAAATAGTAAAGCCAGCGTGAGATATATGGACATACTCCCTCTGTCTCTCAACACATCATCTTAATGTGACCGGAAGTGATGGTCATCTAAGCCGGGCCTGGGCTGAAGTCTTTGATCCAGGGCATAGGACCCCGTTAGGTGGGGCCAAGCTGCGGCTGGTCCCCGGGTCACAGTGGCGGCCAGGCTAGGTCCTGGTGCGGCTGGTGGCCCGGGACTGGCCAACTTGGACGAGGAAGCATTGAAGGGTCATTGTGAGGGGATCTATATCAGCCTAGACCTGCGGATAGATATTGGAGCCCGGCTGCCTGTCACCGACTGCTCGTGACGCCCCTTGGAGGCACTTTAAGGGGTCTAGCGGGTCATGCAGGAGTGGATGCTGAAGGACTTACTGGATCCGTGTTATACCTGTGACTTCAATATGACCAAAGATAAACCTCCTGACGCGCCGTCCAAACAAAGTACTATGGACCAATTTACAAGTGCTGGCACTGGATTGGTGGACCTGGGGTTGACTACCGGACCTGGTCCAGACAATGCTGTGCTGCTAGCGGCCATCACCCAATCCCGGGACATGTTGGAAGCCAAGATAGGAGCAGTTGAATCGGAGGCCACCCTTCTGCTCCGGAATGCCGTTAATTGGATTACAGCAGAGGATGACATCCCTCCAGCAGAAAGTGAATAAACTGATAGTTGTGACAAAGGAGCTGGCAGCACATGTGAAAGATGCAAAAGGCTGTGCCTGCCATAATAACCTGTGCTTTGTGGGGTTCCCTGTGGGATGCAAAGGCCCCTCCATGGATGCATTCTTGGCACAGTGGCTCCGGTCCATCATGCCTGATGAATCCCTTTCGTCTTGTTTTGTGGTCAAGAGAGCCGACCGGGCATTGGTGAGAAAGCCCTCCCCGGGCGCAAGGCCCTGACCAGTGATTGCTAAGCTCCTCCATTACCTGGACAGGGATGCGATCCTTAAATATGCCCAAAGTCAAGATAAGATCCTCTTTGAATCACACCTTATAATTAAACTCCCAGACTATAAGAAGATGGTCCAACAGCAGCGCCAGTCAATTGTAGCAGCGAAACAGAAATTAAGGGATCTACATATTCAAAACATGTTGTTATACCCAGCTCACAGTTTTTTGATACCCCGAAAGCGGTGTTTGCATGGGCGGATGAAGCAGTGTCGCCGAAGCCCCACACTCCGCCACGCAGACTGACAGAAACAATCATCCCAAGAAATCTACGGTGAAGTGTCACAACCAATCGCGCTCTTCTTGGAGGAACAAGTGCCAAAATGATGAGCATTAGTGATTATTATAAATATAGGGATCAACCAACTGCCAAACCATAAATGTGCTGGTCCAGTCTGCTCTGCTGTGCCTGAGTGGTGGACATTTTTATTCCTATAATGTGGGCAATGTTTATAAGACTGTATCCTTAGCACTTCACAGATTAGGGTTCTCTAACACAGATGTTCAGTTAGGTAAGGGGTGTGGGGATCCATTGGCAGGGCCCTCTGCTGGGCCCCCGTTGGGGCTCAAGGGTTGGTTTCTTCTGTGACTGATACTTCTTGTTTTGTGAGGTATTGTGGCAGGGGGAAGGGAATAGTTATCTTGTTCATAGGGTTTTTGTGTTGTGATTGGGCATGCTCATGGAGACCCATAGGTTTGAGCCTCCAGAACTACCCACCATAGTTACAGATGTCAGAAGTAGACCTTGATAGACGAGTGGGTCATATTCACATCCTTACATGGAATGTCATAGGCGTTCCTGATAAAATTAAACGTGGCATTGTCTTGAAACAGGCCAAGAGGCTAGGGGCAGACATTTTTCTGTTACAAAAGACTCATTTATTGGGAATAAAAGGGCATTGCTTGGCTCACGTTAGATAAGGTCAGACATTCCACTCTGGGTTTACTAGGGGTTTTTGGGGAACAGGTATTCTCATCCACTGCAAAATTCCCCTTAGGCCCAATAAAATGTGGACGGATGTCAATGGCAGATATACTTTAGTGACTGGCACACTCCATGTGGAGCCACTCACCCTGGGTAGTATGTATGCCCCCCCATTTGGTCAGGCATTTGTGGATAGATTTGTTAGCCTATGGGGAAACTGCCGGGGGGGTCTCTCTGTCAAGGGTGGAGACTGGAACAATGTATTATGTCTAGAGGTTGGCAGATGATGCACCAGAGGGGGTGTAGTGGGGACGGGGGAGTCCAAATTGAGCTCGATATCCACACTGGGTTGGACCAATGCATGGAGAGATCATCCGGCCGAGGCTTGCTACACTTATTTTTTGGGCGGTGAATGAGTCTTTTTTTAAGGTTGGTCTATCTACTCATCTCCGCTGGATACATAAATAGAGTGTCAGAGACCAAAATCTTGCTGAGGAAATTGTCAGACCATTCCCCAGTGGTCCTTACGTTACATTTTGGCCCAGGTTGCCCCACATTCCGTTGACGCAAGTCACCATGGCATCTGTGGAACACGTCATACAAAACACTACTCTATTGCTCTCTTGTTGAATACTTCTCCTTTACTAAAAAACACAGCATCCTCCAAGATAGTGCTTTGGGAAGCCCTAAAAACAACATTACAGGTGGTGGACTTTAGTTATTGCGCTGGTGAACGTAGACATAAAACCCATATGCTAGTAGAGCTAGAGGCACAGATGAATGCTTTGGAGGAGAGTGTTCGAGGAGGAAGCAGTGCTATTGCGTGGTGTCAGTTGCTCCTAGCCCAGCAACAGTGCAGCAGCTCCTCCTTGGTGATGCAAAACATGCGTGGCAGGCCTCACAGAGCCGCATATATCAGTAGGGGGACAAGTCCAGCAAGATACTGCATCAGCTTTGCCAGGCAGCCCATGTGGCTGCGCTGGTGCCAGTGGTGTGGAACGCTAGTGACAACTCAGCGTCAGGCCCTCGGGAGGTGGCCCGAACCTTTGCTGCATACTATACTGACCTATACACTCGCAGGGACTCAATTGTTCCGGACCAGGTCATCAAATTTATTAGGACCATACCCTCTCGATCCCTGTCAGATCCTGCCCGAGCACAGCTATATGAATTGATCACAGAGGAGGAATTACCCAAAGCCCTGGCTGAGGTGCGGACCAGGAGAGTCCCAGGGCCCAATGGTTTCCCTTGCGAGTTCCTTAAAGCATACATGTCAAAACTCGGGGAACAGCTGTTGGGGGCAATCCAATCGTGTCCGAGGATTCAGTATTTCTGCCAGATTGGAGACACGCAGAAATAGTTGTCTTTTATAAACCGGGCCGCTCGCCTGAAGATCCTATTTCGCTTCTTAATATAGAGGTGAAACTACTTGCCACAACACTAGCTAATAGACTGATGAAGTATATATCAGACTTGGTCCATCCGGATCAGGCTGGCTTTATGCCACATAGAGTTGCCTGCCATAACATCCAATGAGTGTACAATGCCCTGGCCTTGGCACATCGATTGGGCAGACCTGGGGCAGTATTATTAGCCAATATAGACAAGTCTTTTGACTCAATCAGTTGGCAAAACTTATTTGCTCTTCTTCAGTGTATTAACCTGGGCCCATGGTTCCTCTCCTATATTCACCTTCTCTACACTGATTTGGGCCCCGTTTCACATTCATAGAGGTACTAGGCTGGGATGCCCATTGTCCCCCCTCTTATTTGCCCTCCTTGCTATGCAACCGTTGGCTACCTAGGTGAGGGTTGATGCTCTAGTGTGGGGCTTTGAGTGGTTTGCAGACCTGTCTGACAGGATTGCACTATATGCGGACAATGTGCTTTTCTTTCTTACAGATCCTGCAACCTCTGGCCCTCGAATCCTGCAGATTATGCGGGTCTTCAGTGAGACCTCTGGGATACATATGAATGTTGGGAAATCGATGATGTTCCCTGTGTGTGGTGCCACTGGCAGCCTGGAGTTGGCATCCGGTTTAACAATGGCGACAGACAGAATCCAATATCTGAGGGTTTTTTCTCCCCCATATCATGCTGCTGAAATTTTAGCTCATCGTTATCAGGTGTTAAGGATGAAGTGAAAGTATGGTCCCGCTGCCCTGTCTCTACTCAGCCGCTCGGCAATCTTTAAAATGGTTTCACTACCACGTATGCTATACCAGCTTCAGACCTACCCTTACACTATCCCTCCCTCGTAGTTCAGACAGATAAACACAGTTTTCAATCAGTTTTTATGGGGGTAGCGGGGGGCAGTACGCGCGTTGCTCTCCGGACATGTTTTCAGTCCACGTACTGTGGGGGCATTGCTGCAGCTGATATACAGTCCTATTATGCAGGGCCTCACTTATTGAATATCAACAACTGGTGGTATAGTGCCCAAAGTGATCCAGCTTACCCTACGAAGAGGTGGGTGATGGGGGACTCATCACTACTTGATTTTCTCTATAGTAAGAGAGAGCTTGGACTCCTCCCCCCCAGCGACCAGGTAGTCATTCGTGAATGGAGGCAAACCCTCCAGCAGATGGGATGGTGGGGAAGATTGACACTGGGGACTGCTTTGTGACAGGGTTTTTTTATTCGGCTGGTGGCCACATTCCCGGGGTTTCAACAATGGGATGCCATAGGGGTGTTCAGCTCCACCGTAGGCAATTTTACAGATACTTGCAGTTCAGCCACGCTATATCCCCATGCATATGTGGCCTCCAGGAATTGCTGAATTTTAGCCCGCTGGAGGGTAAATTACTAATGAAGGTACTCACAAAATCGCACAAATCTGCCAGTGTCTGATCACGAATAGTTCCACCACATTAACAGCCCTTCAGATTGCCTGGCAGGGTGACAAAGATGACCTAGATGAAGAGGACTGAACTGAAGCTCTGGGAGCTCCCAGTGGCGCTGCTATTTCCTCTCACCTCCACCTAATCCAATTTAAATATTTCCACTGGGCATACTACACAAGGTGCAACTTGTGGCGTATGGTTGTCATTGGTTCTTCCTTGTGTCTTCATTGTGGAGCGGCGGAGGGCACCTTTCTACTGTGTGGAGTTGTGCGTCACTGCAGCGCTTTTTGGGGGGGTGACGTCCTGTCTTGCAGAGGTCCTCTCTTGGGCGATCCCATTTGACCCTAAATCGATCCTTCCTGCACAAGACAGAGGAGACAGGCGGGAACCATTAGAAGGGACACATTGTTTTTAGGGTTCAAGCTAGCAAAGAGGGATATTGCCAAGATGTGGAAGGGATTTACATCACCATCAGTGGGGGCATGGAAGAGGGCAATGGATCACTGTATGGGTCTGGAGGGCCTGCCCTCAAAAACACCAGAAGATATGGCGGAGTTAAGCAGATTATCCGGGTATAGTCTTGGCACCAGCATCACGACAGACCGCCATGGCCCACATTGACACTGAAATTCAATCCTATGGGGTTGAGCCTTGAGGACATGAGATGGGATTCATTAATGTATTTGATTGGGGTTTTGTCGGGACGCAGTTGGGCTCTGGGAGGAGGTTTGGAAATGATTGTGCTAGTTTTTGTATCTCTATTGTTCAGAGCCTTTCTCCCTTTATTGTCATACATTCATATGTGGGCCATTTCAACATAGATGTATTATGAAAACGTAATACATTTTGTTGCGAAAAAAAAACTTGTTTGGTTTTGTGAAACTTGCACTTTGCAGCGTAAGACTTGCATCATTAAGTAACTGGAACACTTGGTTGAGAGCTTTGTTGTGTTCTTTTTATGTTTTCCCAAAAACCAGTATGTCATCACTGTAATAAAAAGCATGTGTAACTCATTGAATTACTCAACGAATATCGTCCTGAAATTTTTCAGCAGCCGAAGATACTCCAAAAATCAGTCTCATATATCTGAACAAACCAACATGAGTTGAAAAGGTAGTAATGTACCTGTAGTTCTCTTCCAGTTCGAGTATATAGTATCCTTTATTCAGGTCAAGATGGGGAAATACCTTGGCTCCATTCAATTGCATGATCATATCCGCTACGTGAGGACTAGGGTGTCTTTCCCTCTCAATGGCTTTGTTTGCTTGGCGCATATCAATGCTGTCCTTTTTTGGAACTATTATGGACAAAACCCATGGCGAGGGACATGTAGAGGGTTGAATGATGTCATGCTTTAGAAGTGCTTCCAGTTCTTTCTCTGCAGCTTCTTGCAGATGAAAAGCAACTCTACAAGGTCACTGAGCAACAGGGCGAATGTACTCATCAAGATGAAGCTGTGCTTTCATTTTCTTGAGTTTTCGCAGGCCATGCAACAACCACAGGAATTGGTTCGCTCGTGATCTTCGACTGAGCACAGAGGTTGCAGTTGAGGGATATCAATCCCATGTCAATTTTTATTTATTATTTTATTTATTATTTTATTATTGTACACACTAATATCTGCCATAAATTGTAGAAAATGCATGATTCTACATGGTTCTAACTTCCAATATGGTTGAGCAAATCTAAGGGCGAAATAACTACCATTAAATATATTTGTAAATCGAATTGATTATACCATAATGAGCGGAAAAGAGAGAACCATCAACCTTTTCATTTTTTTATTCACACAAGGAACATGCCCATTTATTTAGTCAGGAAATGGGGTCTATTTTGGATTCATCAGTTTTGTCGTGTATACAGTTGGCCTTCCTGAAAAGTTAACTCTGGCTACTTTAAGCCTGTGTACTAATACTTGTCTTGATATAGGGAGTCCTAGCCATCCAATTTGCCTCAGCCTGTTGTTTTGCTGCTGCAAGTACTTGATGCAGTAATATCTGTTCTGGTCTATACAAATCAGAGTTGTCACAGTATGTAAAGGGCAACATTTTATTGATAGCGAATTTGTCTTTTTAAACAACATATTATCGAACTGACACCACTCCCCAATATTTACGCAACTAAGTGCATCTCAAAAGGAATATTTTAAATCACCATTATCTTGGAGACATCATTTTTTTTTTTACTGATTTTTATTGTTTACAAAAAGAGACCGGGTCTCAAATGCAACAAGACACGATTAAACAATAATACACATGTGAATCCAATCATCTGATGATCAGGGCTACCTCCCCTTCGATTAGGCTGGATGCGGAGAAGTATTAGTCCATCTATGCATAGGTATCATGCACATCGAAATACATTCACAAATGTGAGTACACTTCCAGCCATATCTAGGTAAAAGTTCTCCAAGGTATATATTGCAAATCCAACTGTAATGGTTAAACTAGTCCTCCCCCTTCCCGTCCCCCCTCCCGCTAGGCGTGCCATGGCTGAGTCAGTTGTCTTATCAGAAAAAAGGTCTAATATCACCGTAGGAGATACAACATACTAATGGTGTGGGATAGATACCTATGCCGACTAATATTTTCTAGTCCTTTAGACTCCCCTCTGATGTCTCATGCTAAGGCAAACTATGTGGCTTCAGCGCAGAATTCCACATAGTAAGTAGATGTGTTACGTACAATATCAGGGGATATCCAGTGCCCACTCAAGGGAGGAGGAATCTGGGTGCTTCGGTTCTGCCACCATTGCCTCCCATGCCCTGGCAGTCTCCAAGGAACCCCGGCCCCTTCTGGACTCTCTCAGTCGTCCAGCCCCTTCATAATCCGCCCAACATGTGACCTCTCTTTTCCACCCCTCTATGGAGGGCCCTCTCTGAGATTTCCAATGTCTGGCAATTTATTTCATGGCCAATAGGAATGCCAGGTCCTGGAGTCTGCTGGTCACTTTAGACATGGAAGTTTGTGGGAACCAATGTAGCAAACAATGCCCCAGTGTACAGTGAACCTCCCTCTCAGCTAAGGAATCTGTCACTGTCCCCAAAAAGCTTCCCAGCTCTGGGCAGCTCCAAAACATATGCAGGAATTCGTCTCCTACCTCCTCACAATGGGGGCATTTAGCAGTTTGTGTCGGGAAGTATCTGTTTATCCATCTGGATGTGAGATGTGCCCTGTGGAGTATATAAAAGTTTATCAATTGAAACTGGAC
Source organism: Calotriton arnoldi (assembly GCA_963921515.1). NCBI lineage: Eukaryota > Metazoa > Chordata > Amphibia > Caudata > Salamandridae > Calotriton > Calotriton arnoldi. The sequence continues at coordinate 597,684 of CAWUFW010011129.1, read as the reverse complement.
ATTCCTAGACACTCTAGGGGAGCGCTCCACTAATTCATCCCAGACCTTCTCTTCGATAGGGACCCCCAGATCTCCCACCCATCGTAATTGTAAATTATTAAGTGCAGGAAATGCCTTGCTCCGAAGCTGGAGGTATAAACAAGTGACTGCCTTAAATGTCCCAGAGGAGGCCAATAGATATTTTCACCCACCCAAGAGTGAAGGTTCAGAAAGCCCTGCTCCCCAGTTTTTGTGAATCACTGTGGCGAGGGCTCTATGTAACAAAAAGTGTCCCTGCAGCAAATCATAACGTTCTCAGAAGTCTTCGAACGGTAACAGGGAGCCATCCTCATACAGCGCGCCGAGAGTTGTTACTCCAGTCGCCATCCATTTTCTCAAACCGCGCCAGTCTCCCCCATGGGGAAGTTCCAGAAGAAATTCCAACTGAAATTCTGGGGCATATGGGTGCCTAATTTTCGGCATCTGTAGACTTCTGACCGAACACTTGTGAAGTACTCTAAATTCAAGAGCTGTCCTCCACCCCCGGGGCGAGTAATCGCAACAAGTTGTGGGATAGCAGGCGTAGGCTCGGCAAGTGTTCTGTCCAGCAGACCCTTCCAGCTACCAACTGCGTGAGCCACTGTAGCTGCGCGGCTAAATAGTAACTCTCAAAGTCTGGGAGTTCCAGGCCACCTGCTCCTTTAGATCCCTAAAGGGTGGTCAGTGCCACTCTACACCTGCCGGCTCCACAAATAAAAGTCGTTATCAATGATTGTAAGTTGTGGAATATCCGTGCCGGGACCCACACCGGGAGTACTACAAAATAGTATAACAACCGTGGCACGGCCACCATTTTCAATAGGGCGACTCTGCCAAACACTGAGAGGGGGAGGGCTGCCCAGAACTCCATATTTATCTTCACACCCTGGATAGCTTTCCCGATATTACCCTCCAAAAGGTCTGCCGGATCATGGTAAACTTTGACCCATAAGTACGGGAGGCATCTAGGTTCCCATATCACTTCGTCCACTATGGACGATCTATCTCTACCCGCTGTAGTAGGGAACAGGCAGGATTTTCTCCAGTTAACTAATAGTCCTGATACCCTTCCGAGGTGTGCAAGGAGCTCTCTTGCCACTTAAAAATCCTCCCTCACGCCCCGGAGAAAAAGTAAGAGGTCCTCGGCGTATATCGCGATATGGTGGTGTCTTCTTATTACCTCCAGACCTCGGTAGGGTATCCCAGCTCTGGCCGAGTGGTCAGAGGCTCCATAGCTAGGGCAAATAGTAGCGGCAATAAGGGACAACCCTGCCTAGTACCTCTGCCCACCTAGTAGCTGTCCGATATAATTCCCCCGGTCCAGACTCTAACCAGAGACTCTGCATATAGTGATGCCATCCATTCCACGATGCTTGAGCCCAGTCCGAACCATCACATCACTCTAAAGAGATAGGGCTGTCGAAGGCCTTTTCCATATCCACCGCCAAGATGGTGGCTTCTTCCTTACAGTGTGAATCCACTTCCAATACTCGCAGGAGTCTCTGAACATTGAGGGCCATGTTACGACCTGGTATCAACCCCGCTTGGTCATGATGAATAAGGGTCGTTATGTACGGGAGAAGTCGTGTGGCCAGAATTTTGCTCACGATCTTATAATCCAGATTGAGCATTGATAGCGGTCTGTAGGCTGTTTTATGGAAAGCTGGCTTTCCAGACTTTAACAATGGCACAACCAAGGCTTCCCTCATGGTCTCAGGGAGTCTCCCTCCTTGCTTCTCTAGATTATATAGTTCTACCAGCCGGGGTCCAAGCACCTTGACATACATAGAAAGTTTTACTGGTAAGCCATCGGTTCCGGGTGTTTTATTCATAGCCATTAATTTAATAGCAGCCCTGACTTCATGTATTTCTATATCCCTTCCCAGTGATTCTGCCTCCTCCTCTCTATGGCCAGTAGCCTCAGGGGCCCCAAAAATGAATCAATGTCTGCATCCGTGCCTGACACACTGCTCCGATACAGATCGGCATAATAATCGTGGAATGGTTTATTAATATCTTGCTGCCGAAAGATCGTTGTAGTGTGTTTATCCCTAAGTTCCAGGATGACCGACCCCCTCTTGGCAGGATTGGCTAACCATGCTAGGAGCGCCCCAGAACGGTCTCCCTCTGCATGCGCTCCAATCATGTAATTCCTGTAGTCGAAGCAGCGCAGTCTTTCAACTTGCTCTGCTACCTTTTCTTTAGCTTCCAACAACGGCTCATGCAGTTCTCAATGGTAGGGTCTATTTTTCTTGATCTCTCTTAGCTTTTGTTCTGTGGCCAATGTCTCCCGTAGAAGGGTCCCTCGAATTCCCGCTGCTTCGGAGATACACCTACCCCTAATCACTACTTGAAGGCATCCATTACTAGAAGTGGGCTCAACGCTGTACTATCGTTCTCTGTAAACTATTGCTCTATGGCCCTTATAGTTAATGGCACTGACTGCACAGCTGACACCCCCACTGCAAGCCCCCCGAACTCCGACAATGTTCTGGATTCCTTCGTGCCACCTATTACAGAACAGATCTTGCAGGTAGTCAGATCAACAAAATCCGGAGCACCCTCAGACCCTTGCCCGCCAAAAATATTTCAAATGGCTCCGGAAACTATTAGCGAGCAACTTAGCTTACTCTTTAAAGAAATTATTGGTTCAGGTATCTTTCCTGACGCATGGAAACTGGTCTCAATTCTTCTGCTATTAAAAAAACTTGATCTAGATCCCAGGGAGAACAGTAATTATAGACCCATTGCCAGGATTCCTTTCCCTGCCAAGGTCCTGGAAAAAATCCTTAACTCCCAACTCACTGCCTTCATTTCCTCGGCAGACCTGTTGGATTCCTCACAATACGGTTTCCGACAGGGGCACAGCACAGAGACTGCCCTGGTCAAGGCAGCAGAGGAGCTACGGGCAATATTGGACACTGATGCCAGGGCCGCCTTGATCCTTCTGGATCTATTGGCGGCTTTTGACACCGTGAACCACGACATCCTAATCAGAAGGCTCCTAGAGGCAGGAGTCAAGAAGTCTGCTCTTAACCTGATCAAATCGTATCTGAACAATAGGTTTCAATATGTTCAGATTGGGGACTCTTGCTCAGAGCAGTTTCTGCTTCCATGTGGGGTGCCGCAGGGCTCTTCACTGAGCCCTACACTGTTCAATCTTTACGTGACCTCCTTAGCTGATATCATCAGGCAGTTTGTCTTTTCGTTGGTCTCCTATGCGGCCGATACCCAAATTGTAGTGTCCATCTCAAGCAACTCGGAGGAAACCGCTGAGCGCTTCAGTCAATGTATGTCCCTGGTAGACCAATGGATGAGCGCAAACTGCCTAAAGCTTAACGGAAGCAAAACTGAGGTTCTCCTGTTGGGCTCTGATACTTCCTTTTGGTCACAGAACTGGTGGCCTCCTGGCATGGGAACTCTTCCAGGCCCAGTCAGTAAGGTGAGGAATCTGGGCATCATTTTTGATGACAGACTGACCTTCCGACATCAGATCAATAAGGTCTCTTCATTGGTCTTTTTAACACTAAAGTCAATTAGGAAAGTGCACTCTTTCATCCCCCGTGAAGCAGTAAAAACACTGGTGATGGGTCTAGCCTTGGCTAGATTGGACTATGGAAATGCATTATATATGGGCCTTCAAAAACAGTACATGCTTAAACTCCAGCGGGCGCAGCACGCAGCCGCCAGACTGCTGCTGGATACCCCCAAATTCCAGTCCATTTCCCAAGGCTTAAAAAAACTCCACTGGCTCCCTATTAAAAAAAGGATAGATTTTAAATCTCTATGTCTAGCGTACAAAAGCTATACATGGAACCGGACCCGCGTTCCTGAAAAAACACTTCACCTGGTATCATCCTCCCAGAACCCTACGTTCATCTCAGAGCAAACTCCTCCAGATACCCAAATTTAAGAAAGCCCGTTGGGGAGGCAGAAGTTTTATCCTGAGTACAGTGAAATTATGGAACACGCTTCCGATAGACATCAAAAACAGCTCAACGTTGCTTTCATTTAGAAAATCATTAAAAACGTGGCTATTCTCCAAGTAACTTGCACCTTCATCCACTGAAATTCCGGCAGATACCACCGCACAGCGCCTAGACGCCGTTGGGCATTCGTGCGCTATATAAATTTCACAATCAAATCAAATCAAATTATGGCCGAATGAGTGAGGTTAGGAAAGTATGATGTATGAATGATTTGCTGTGTTTTTGTAAATAATAACAATGATCATGTATTTGCATAAAAATAACATATTATAGAGACGTTGCTATTTGTATTTTTATCTTAATAATAAAGAAGAGTATATTTTTCTATTTGATGTATTTTTTGTCTCTCTGTGTGTCCTAGTATGTGCCTTTAGCTCTGTTGCCTGAGCTTTTCTTATATGTTGATTGTTCTATCCCTGCCTTGGGCAAATATTTTTGTACCAGGGGACCCTTTTTCTCCAAATATATGATGAGGTCATGGACATCAGGCGTACAAAGGATAACATCTAACTGGATGTGTAGATCATGTAGGTGTGAGAAAATTGAATAGACTTCTGGGTGTAACGGTCTCCACAAGTCAAGGAGACTCCATTGGAGCCATCAGTCTCTCAGTGCCTCAGCAACTCTGACAATGGGGGACTCTCTTAAAGGGGGGTGAGAGTGATCTCAGACAATGTCTGCTACACAATTGTAATCTCCTCCCAGGATTACCGATCCCACTAGGTATGGTGCCAATATTCTGGAAAGGCTGGCTAGAAATGAGATTTGGTCCACATTTGCGAAATAGAGACTCCCAATTGTCACATCTCGGCCATCTAATTTACCAGTTACCACTACGTAACGTCCCTTGGGATCCACAGGGTGGCCGGTACAGTGAAAGGGAACCCCTGATTTAATCCACACCAACACTCATTTGGCAAAGGCTGAGTATTCTGTATAGAATGCCTGACCCCTCCACCTACGATGTAGTGCAGCCCCCAGCAGTTATATGTGTTTCCTGCAACAGAGCAATGTGGCCCACCCTCCTAGCAAGGTAGGCATATACCTTATGTCATTAAGTCATGGAGTTCACCCCTCTAACATTCCACAAGAGACATTTAAATTCTACAGTGGGCTCCATTTGTCCATCGGTGTCATCCATCCCCTCTACCCGGGGACACTCATTGGTCTATACCCATATGTTTGGAGTAGTATGTCTAGATTGTATTCTGCTCGCCAGGCATGCCCCAGGCCCAACTGGAAAACCAACAAACGATAAAAAACCCAACTCCCTCTCCCCAGGTCATTGTAGAAGTCCAGATCCCATCCAAACATGATACCAATGGGTATCTACTCGCTGGAGTACCCGCGAAACTGTAACAAGGGGTAAAAGAGAGTGGCCAGTGATCATGCAGAACATCCCAGCCCGGTTCCTCCCCATCTAGATTCATGTGAAAAAAGGGTCAGCCTCCCTCCCTCAGACATGAGGAGAGCAGACAGAGAGCAAAATACATGCGTATTGTCCAAGAGGATCCAGTCCATCATGCAAACTGACCAATATTACTTATAACCCACTTTCAGATAATATCATCCGACGATTTAGGGGTAACCTTAGGTTGGTAAGCATTACAGTCCTCAGCAGAGCTAACAACCTGATATCCATCTGAATTCCGGTCAGCTTGGTCACTGTGAGAAGATCGGGGGTTCGTGCCGGTGTTGTTGATTTCTGCCACTGCCCAAATTATTCGGTGGCGTTTATCTCGGGCCTCCTCTAGCGACGGTACTAATTTTTTATCTGTGCCTGCATTCCTTCCTCGAGGAGCAGAGTGCGGGTGCCTCCCCCTGATGCAACATCCAGACTAGATTCGCTCCAGGTCCAACCTTCTTGCGGGGTCTGGAAGAACTGGACACCCGCCGATGTGATCACCCATAGATAAGCTGGGAATATCACTGCGTAGGGCACGTTCAGTTGACGAAGGCTTCTTTTGACAGCTAGGAAGTTGGACCGTTGCCTTTGCACTTCTCAGGTGGTCTGGGAATATCATGATTCTGCTGTTAACAATCTGAAGGTTGCCCCGGTGCCGGGCTTGCGCCAGAATGTGATCACGGTCTCTAAAATGTTAGAGTCTAGCAGCTATCGGGCGCCGGGGGCACCAGGCTTAGGTGGGCGTGCCGGTACTCTATGCGCCCTCTCCAGGACATAAAATGAGGAGAGCCCCTCCGGTGCCACATCTGTACGCAGCCAGGCCTCCAGGGAGGCCACCATATTGGTCCTCTCTGTGCGCTCAGGGACCCCAATGACTCGAATGTTACTCATGGGGACCTATTTTCACTGTCCTCTGCCCGAATTTCCAGGGTCCGAACTCTACTTTCCATAGTGGCCAGTGATTGTTGCAGCACTGCAATCTCTGGGGGTATGTCCGTCAGCGTACACTCAGTGGATGTCACCCTTTCTGCCAGTCGGCGATGGTCATCTTTAAGCAGATTAAGATCCGTGCATAAGGCATCTATCTTTGCCTCCAGCACTTCACAAGATGTGGTAATGGCCTGCATGATGTCAGACAGCGTTGGCCAGTGCTGGGGGCCTCTCTTGGGGCCAGTCCATTCTCCTCTTCCTCATCAGTTTGTGCAGAGATCGAGCCCGGGTCAGGGGTGCTCTGCCCAGGTGTCCTGGGTACCTTCTCCATGTTTAATAAGGTGTAGTTCACTACATATGTCGGATTCTTTCAGGGGATCGGCTCACCTGGGTGGCGCTTTCTGGCCTGCTGGAGCGGGGTTGGGGCTCGCTTCTGCCCATTTGCTGGAGTCGGGTGGGGCCGCCATCTTGGGGGTAGACAGGTCGGTGGACCAGCCTACTTCCCAGACCAGAGATAAAATTCGATGCAGCTGCGACCGCGCAGCAGTAGGTCTCCTGAGGCTTGAGCCGGGAGGTTGTGATTAGCGTTTTTGCACTGTACTGTTTGCTTCTTTGCACATGTTCGCTTTTTAATATAATATTGCTTTTACCTGCGCTGTGACCTATCGTTTTTAAAATCTTCTGTTCTTTGCACTACAAGTGGGTTCTTTCAGGGGATCGGCTCACCTGGGTGGCGCTTTCTGGCCTGCTGGAGCGGAGTTGGGGGCTCGCTTCTGCCTATTTGCTGGAGTCGGTTGGGGCCGCCATCTTGGGGGTAGACAGGTCGGTGGACCAGCCTACTTCCCAGACCAGAGATAAAATTCGATGCAGCTGCGACCGCGCAGCAGTAGGGTCTCCTGAGGCTTGAGCCGGGAGGTTGTGATTAGCGTTTTTGCACTGTACTGTTTGCTTCTTTGCACATGTTCGCTTTTTAATATAATATTGCTTTTACCTGCGCTGTGACCTATCGTTTTTAAAATCTTCTGTTCTTTGCACTACAAGTGGGTTCTTTCAGGGGATCGGCTCACCTGGGTGGCGCTTTCTGGCCTGCTGGAGCGGAGTTGGGGGCTCGCTTCTGCCTATTTGCTGGAGTCGGGTGGGGCCGCCATCTTGGGGGTAGACAGGTCGGTGGACCAGCCTACTTCCCAGACCAGAGATAAAATTCGATGCAGCTGCGACCGCGCAGCAGTAGGTCTCCTGAGGCTTGAGCCGGGAGGTTGTGATTAGCGTTTTTGCACTGTACTGTTTGCTTCTTTGCACATGTTCGCTTTTTAATATAATATTGCTTTTACCTGCGCTGTGACCTATCGTTTTTAAAATCTTCTGTTCTTTGCACTACAAGTGGGTTCTTTCAGGGGATCGGCTCACCTGGGTGGCGCTTTCTGGCCTGCTGGAGCGGGGTTGGGGGCTCGCTTCTGCCCATTTGCTGGAGTCGGGTGGGGCCGCCATCTTGGGGGTAGACAGGTCGGTGGACCAGCCTACTTCCCAGACCAGAGATAAAATTCAATGCAGCTGCGACCGCGCAGCGGACGCGCGCAGCGGGCGCGCCGCTGGCGCGCCGAAGGCGCGCCTAAGGCAAGCCCGTCTGCGCCCGTCTGCGCCGGGACGTCGCCAGATGCCAGACATGCTGGCGGTCCCTCTATGGGGTGATAAGTTATACCAGGGAATCTTTGATGTCTATTGGTCAACGGCCTAACCTTTGCGGCCTGCACCTAGGGAGTGCAGTGGAAGGGCCATTTTGTTGTCTTAGGTGCGGATACAATTCCTACCCCACACTGCCTGTACCGCTATCTGCCCCACCTAAAATCAACTTGAAAATTTTACATCTTAACGTACGTTCCTTGGTTAAACACTATATGGAGATCCACGACCTTATAGAGGATGAATCACCAGACGTGTTCTTTATAACTGAAACTTGGCTCACTGATGCCACAGTGGCAGAACCAGGCCTTGCACTACCTCCGGGCTTCAGCATTCGGACCCTTAATAGAGAGACTAGAGGGGAGGATAGCTGTTATTTTTAAATCTCACCTTCACTGCACCTTTGTCAAGGAAGACGTAGCAGGGTGCGAGTGTGCCCGCTTCGTCATCTCTTTTAGTGCCCACTCCTCTATTACTGGCCTTTTAGTCTACCGCCCCCTGGACCTATTTCAGTATTTAGATCAGCCATTATTGAGGCGGTGAATTCCTTGGCATTGAGAGCCGCGAATTTCACCCTCATTGGCGATCTAAATATCCATTTTGATCGTCCCTCCGATCTGGAAATTAGCAGCTTACTTGCGGATTTTTCCGCCTGTCAATTAAGACAGCTGGTGGTGGGTCCCACTCACACAGCTGGGCATTTACTTGACCCTGTTTTTTCTAATATTTCTTCTCTTATGGTTAATACCCCTAGTCCAGTGTGTTGGTCCGACCACCACCTCATTTCTATTTCCCTTCCCTCATCTGAAGGAATGACTAGAGCTGATTTCAAAGCTACCTTAAGACGCTGCTGGCACAAACTTAATTTGGATGACCTTCTCGCCCACTTGGCGTCCTGCCCTCCTATCCTAGACACTGATCCAGAGCTATCATATAAAGCTCTGTGTGACTGGATACTACAGGCATTAGACACCCTTATTCCTGCTAAATGGTCCAAAGGGCGCTGCTCTAGCTCTAATCCTTGGTACAATGACTCTTTGGCTGCCTTGCGTACCACTCGTAAACATCTAGAACGGGCGTGGAGAAAGGATTACGACCCTATAGATAAAAAGAGGTACCAGGAGGCCGTCAAACAATACCATAAGGCTATACACCTAGCACGAGCGGCCTATCTCACCAATGAGATTAAGTCCAGTAAAAACCCTGCGAAGTGCATTTTTAAAATTCTCAAAGATTTTAAGAGCAGGAAGGACCCTCCTACCCCGTCAATTGTTTCTGAGCAGCAATGTGAGGCTCTGGCTACCTTCTTTGTCCAGAAGGTAGAAGATATCTATAAATCTTTTTCCACGTGCCTCTCGGACCCTGTGGCCCCATTAGCATCTCGGCCGATTGCTACCCTGGTAGCAATTCCCCCTATATCTCAGGATGAGTTTCTTATATTAAGCACTAAGGTTAAATCTGGTTCCCCTTTGGACCCAATGAGGCCTGCCCAATTTAGAGATTGTCTATCTATACTTCTCTCGCCCCTATGCCAGTTGATTAATTCCTCTTTTGTTACAGCAATGGTCCCTCTGGCATGGAAGCAGGCTAGGGTGATCCCCCTGCTGAAAAAACCCTCATTGGACCCTACTAAGCCGGAGAATTTTCGACCTATTTCTCTTCTGCCTTGGGTCGCTAAGATCGCGGAGGCTCATACTAATAAGGTTCTTTCGGACTTCTTGAACAATAGCGGTATCTTAGACCGCTCCCAGAATGGTTTCCGCTCCGGTCATAGTACCGAGACAGCACTATTAGCAGTGAGTGAACACCTGCGGACCATTCTGGATGAGGGTCAAACAGCGGCTCTGATACTGCTGGACCTCAGTGCCGCGTTTGACACGGTCTCCCATCAGATCCTCCTGCACCGTTTAGAGGAAGCAGGGGTAGTCGGCTCGGCACTGGAATGGTTTAGGTCTTTTTTGTCCGACAGATCTTTTCAGGTCTCCGCCCCCCTTCCTCTCTCATGCCCACTCCATCAAACAGGGGTTCCCCAGGGCTCGGCGCTGAGCCCTACTTTGTTTAATCTCTATGTTCAACCCCTGGCAGGAGTAGCGGGGACCATGGCTTGACCATGGTCTCTTATGCTGATGACACTCAGCTGGTGGTAGCCCTCTCTGGTGACCAGCCTCGGGACGCTATACAGTTCCGGAATGGTCTAGAGGCGGTTGCACGCTGGATGACCACAAACTGCCTTCAGCTCAATGCCAACAAATCTGAGGTGCTATTGGTGGGGAATGATAAGGGGCTTTGGAGTACACAGTGGTGGCCGGCATCCTTGGGCCTCGCTCCAACACCTAAGCTGTTGGTTAAGAATCTAGGGATCTGGCTCGATTCCACTCTTGGATTCCAGGATCACACTAAGAAGGTCGCCGGTACCTACTTCGGTCTCCTACGGGGGCTGAGGCCTATTCTGGGGTTTTTGATCCGGCTACACGTCAATTGATAGTCCAGGCGACTATTCTATCAAGACTTGATTACGCCAACGTTTTACTGTTAGGTGCCAACAAGGCCGAAGTAAACCGTCTCCAACGTGTCCAGAACGCAGCTGCTCGTGCTCTGCTCAGACTCCCTAGAAAATGCTCTGTGTCAGGCGCTCTACGCCGCCTCCACTGGCTCCCTATCTCCAAGAGGATCGAATTCAAAACATTATGTCTGGCTTTTAAAATTCTCAAGCTCTCTTCCCCGGAGATATTATCCAATTTGTTGGTCCCCTATGTCCCTGCTCGCCAGCTACGCTCTGCGGAACAATTCTTGGCCACTGTCCCACGAGTGAAACGTATCAGGGCTGGGGGCAGGTCTTTTCGTTGTCTGGCTGCCAAACTATGGAACTCCCTTCCAGTACAGACTCGTCGTATAGACTGCTTGCTATCTTTCCGAAAGGCCATTAAAACTCACCTGTTCCCCACAGCTTAGCTCTTGCCTTCTCAGACTCTGTATTAGCGCCGGGACGCCCCTTTGTTGGGGCAGCTGTGCGCTTTATAAACCAATTAACATAACATAACATAACATTCCTCCCAGTATCTTGGCGTAACAGGGGACCGGTATCCATTAGGCAAGTATCACACTCTTAGGGGCATACAGTAGGCCGAGCATCGCCCTCAACGATTTCTACTGCAATCATGTGTTTGTCCACTTGGCAGCCACTGCAGGAGTCCCCCAGCAGGACTCTGGCATATCACCCTGTGCAGCGTTAGGGGCCCAGCAGGGCGCGCCTGTAGACATTTCTTGCGGCCCCCTATGGGACCCGGGGGTTAGGGTCGACACCCCCCCAGGGTTTCAGTCCAGAGGAGTGGGGGGTAACAAGCATGCACTGGTGTCACAATTACTTCATTTTGGTGCATTTGATCTCTACAGTAAGGCCCAGGTGCAGTTGCGTGGTGGCAGCCGCGGTGCCCCTTCAGTTGGTTGTGGGCCACTCCACCGCCACTTCAACTCCACCAGTGAGGCCTCACACTCTGACCTGGGCAGCCACTCACCAGGGGTCTTCTAGGAGTATCCCAGGATGTGCACCTCCGCAGGATTCAGGGACCGCCTGGTGCTCCCATAGTTAGCCTGCAATGCGGTGGTGTATCGCCATAGAGTATGTCCCGCAGCACGAAGGGCACTCCGCTCTCGTGTCTGTCAGCGCCCGGACCAGGCCCCGAGTCAGAGGCACAGGTGAAGCTCTATGCAGGGACGTCAGGCTCTGAAGTCTCTGCCGCTTTGGTCCAGAAGCAGGCGGGGGGAATCTTCCGTCGGGCTCTCGCTGTGTTCACCAACTGTATGAGTGCTGCCGCGGGTCCACATTTTGCGGGGGATGAGCGCAGGCAGCGCCGTCGGCACCTTGACCAGGTCTCGCGGCTTTCATCCTGGGCAGCAGGCCTCCCAACTCCCCTCTGCAGGATAACTTGCCATTCAGAGCCCTCCGCAGTTCGTTCCTGACTGCTTTCTGCATTCCTCCTGCAGTCCTGAAGTCGATTCTTCCTTCGCCACTGCATCTGTCTTTTTACTCAAGCCCGCCAGTAGCCGCCATCTTGGGTATTCAAATGTGAGGTGCTCCTTTTTCTTGAACACCACTGCCGCCTCAGTCCCCAGTTCGCCAACTGCCACTGGGTGCATATAGGGTGTACCTCAATACTCTCACAGGCACTGTTGGGGTACTGAGCCTCAGGATGTCGGTGGATGGGGGAGCACCGGGTGGGAGCTCCGCGATTCCATCCATCTACATCGTCGCCTGGCCACGCCCCCATCTTGAAAACATCTATGACTAAGTGGTTGTCAAATGGACATATACGATGCAGTTTTGCTGGAATTAATATTATCATTGACCAATTTTATAAATTAGCATTTCTGTTTGATGGTATCAAAAACAATGCTTTTCTTGTCTCAATGGAGGAGACCAATACTTAGCAATCAAAAATATCTTATTTTACCTTTATTAATTTGCATGGGTACAAAGTCAACATATTTTGGAGGTCAGACAAACCAACTTTTTGTAGGATGTATCCACATTATAGATATCCATTTCCCCAAAAAATCATACTCCCTCTTTGTGCCTAACAAGTGAATCCATTGGTGATTCAGTTGTAATTATCTTAGTTCTGCACAAGCTCTAAAATTAAAATGTTCACATAAAACATTAAGAAGCCAGACAGTTTTGCTAAAATTAAATATTCTGGCAGTAAACATGGCACTGATAGAACCAGGAAGAAATATGATACATCCACACAGAAAGACTAGTTCCGTAGGTGATCGTAGTATTAGGCCCAGATTTACTATAGATTTGCGTCTTGTTTGCGTTAGTTTTGTAATGCAAACCCAACGCAAAGTGTTAAAGTGGGATTTACTATCCAACATAAATCTAGATTTGCGTTGGCTAGAATCCCAAAGTCATGCAACTTTATGTGCGCTTCCTTGCACCAAGGGGGTGTTTGATGGTTAGTGCATGGACGTTAGTATGCAACCACCCATGGGTTTTGATGCAAGTCCCGATCTACAAAGAATCGGAGACAGGGATTTCAAGTCCGGCGCAACAAGGTGAAATATTTCTCTTTGTGTTTTCTACTTCGCATGGAAGCTACAATTTACAGTATGCATTCAAAGTGGGGAAAGCCTTAAAGCATAGGTTTTGTGCTAAAAGGGACCCCTTCCAGCACAAAACATATGCGTTAGAAAACGTACACACCCTTGTACCATGGAACAAGTATGTCTGCGTTGATGTACGGCTGCCAACAGGGCACCAGCATAGGAAGAGCGGAAAACAGTGCACAGAGAAGCAACTTTAGCTGCTGCGCTGCGTTGCACAACTTCTTAGTAAATCCGACCTTCAAATTAGTCTCCATATAACATTTATTTGGGTATTGGTGTTTATCTGAATTTTTTTTTTAAACTGTGTGTTAGACCTGGCATCCTTGGTTTTGTTTTCCCCTAACTTTTTGCCTTCAGATTTCCTGTTTTTGCTGGCCTTAGGACTCTGCACACTTACACCTGATTAGGCTGTGTCCTGTCTCCACACAAAGGGCTGCATACACCCTGTCGTTAGTCAGGAGCCAAGGCAGAGCATCTGTGCACTTCAAAGGCATGCCTCCAGAAGCTTCTCCCCACTACAAAGGCACACCTGTGTATAAAAGGAGGACCGCCAACACCACCACTTCAGTACACTTCTGGAACTGGGTATACACTGCCAGAAAGAAGGACTGCTGTGCTGCTGAAGGACTGCCACTCTGCTGGACTGCACTCTGCTGGACTCCTACTTTGCTGTGCTGACCTGCAGCCTGCTGCCATTCTGCCTGGGTGAGAAGGACTACATTTCTTAAACCCAGAACCCACAGTGACTCCAAGGGCAAGTTGGTTGGCCTCCTGACTCAGGACATAAAAGGCTTCCAACAACCTTGTATCTGCAACCCGTACTCTGCCATCTGTCAGTCTACCCTGCAGAGTGAAGCCACCCCAGTTCTGGACTCTTGAAAGTGGGCTTAATGTTCTTTGCCAGCCTCTGTGGATCCAGCGGAATCGACGCATCTCCTCTATTTTGTTTATTAAATTAAGCAATATACTTCTAACCTGGTATGGGATCTTTTGTGTGGTGTTTTCACTGTTTTACTGTTTGAAGTGTTGCACACATACTTTACATATTGCCTCTGTGTTAAGCCTGACTGCTCTGTGCCAAGGTACCAAAGGGTTGAGCACATGTTAATTTGGGGTTTGCTTGTGCCTTACCCAAATTAAGATTGTGGTTGCTCACGTCCTAGTCAACCAGTAGCCCAATTTCTAACACTGTGTCATATCACAATATCTTAATATATCTATTTATGACAGCTCTACTGTATGCTTCAGTTAAGATACAGTGGATGTTGTTAATGGTTTTGTGGAAGTAGGTTGGGTTTTGTAGTCTAGAAAAACAATAGTCACTAACTATAGTCGCAGACTATCATTAGGTTGTAGAGCTGTTCAAAACGGAGTATGTGCTTTGGTCTTGTTAGTGTAATTAGGCCACATTTGGCAGCAGAGTTAGTGGTCATGGGTTCATTGTACAACCCAGCTTGCAGGGACCAGAAGCCAAGCCTCTCTGACAAGGCCATTCATTGACCTGAGGAGACTTATAAAATATGTTGCTACATTTTCGAGATTATACCATATATTTGTTAGATTATCTTTACAATATTTTTATTATTTTGACTTTAAATCCATATTTTGCTATAGTAGGCACCTGGTAACTCAGTTAACACTTAAATCAACACTTTTATTTTTTTGTCTCATTTGCGGAGCAATCTCTTTTGCATGGCTATAAGTATAATAGATTAGCAAACTTGTAATGGAACATATAATTGGGTCATTTTGATACTTTTTTGACACTGGGGATGATATGTGTATTTCTATGGGATGTTTGTGTAGCTTAACAATGATGTAAACGGTGTGGGAGGTATGATTCCATGCACTGTAAAGCTCCTCCGGGAGGCCCTCGGTGCTCCCGGTACCAGTCTTCTAGACCACGACAGCACAACATGGCTTCTGCCGACCAGAGACACGATTCTGGCCTCCTGCTGCTGAGCCATGCTCGAGCAGGGGAAAGCAGAACAATAGGTATCCTGTCACAGGGAGTTGTGACCACCTCCCAGACAGGGTTTAGTGTATTGAAGCCGGGTGGGAGCGCTTGCCAGCTCCACTCAGTCTGCTTGAGGGGCACATTTGGTGCCCTCCTTGCATAGTCCAGTTCAAACCAGCTCAGGGAGCCGTTAGCTCCCACTGTGGCATGAAACTGGACAAAAGACATGGGGGTATCCTCCCCAGTGTCCAATCCCTCCCCTGGGAGGGAACCCTGAATCGTCCCAACTCTTTCCTTAGGGTACTTAAGGGCTTACCTGAGGTTGGGTCCCTTGATTCTTAGTGGGAAAAGATTTATTTCAAGACACCACTTCTTCTTCGACCGTCTGGGCACTCTAGACTTCTCTGTACTTTGCTCTGGGCATCTAGACTACAACTGGGAAGACTCCTGCTGCTCCTGGTCTCGTCGCCCTGCTCATCTGCTGCAACGTCCGTGCCTGTGCTCCATACAGGAACCTCACAAAGCCTGTGGACATCCAAGACACCTTAAGGAATCTACCTTGAAGTGAAAGAGTCTCTTACCTGCATCTGCAGGCTCTGAAACGAAGCTGACCAGTCTGCTGATCCTGAGCTCCCACGAACTCCGAAAGGCTCAGCAACACAGGCGGTGGTTCTTCACATCCCTCAAGGCCTGCCCTGTCCTCTCAGCAAGTTTAAGGCCAGCATCCCACGTCGAAGCAGCAGGAACCGAACCCCTGTGCACCGCGTCGACTTGCCATTGTTGGCTACCTTCCACCAAGATCTTCGGGCTCCAAGTAGCCCCAACCTCAAGCATCTCCTGTGACCTGTGATCTTCATCCTCACCACATCACTTGCACCGTGGGCCAGCATCTTTGGTGAGCTGCTCGAGGTCCTCTTGCCACTCCAGTGCCTCCGGCCTGAGGGTCCTCTTGACAGTCTTCTTTGATTCCAGCAGGCTCCCATGGTTGCTTGGGCCTGCCCCGACTCCCCTGCTTGTGGTGAGTCACCTGGACCTTGCTGCTCCCGACACTGCACCTTCTTCACTTTCCACGTTGTTTGCAGTTGCCAAGGCTTTTTGGTGCTCCCAACGGACACCGACCCCTCAACTCTCGACATCCGACGTGAACGGCTCCTGGTCTTCAACAGCATCGCCTGGTCCTCACAGCTGCATCTTCAAGGTCACCTTCATCTCTCCTGCAACACCTGACATCAGTGGGCATTTGTCTTCCGTGCCTCCTGGTCACTCCTGAGTGGCATAGACTATGTCCCCTCTGCTTGCAGGTACTTCTCAGCTTGAATCCACCTTTGGGTTCCACCAGACACTTTTACCTTCTCCAGCAGCTGCATCTTCCTGAAGTCCTCCATTGAGTTCGACGGCGGTTTCCGAGGCCACTTCACACCTATGCACCCGGCTTCCCTGGTGTAGGTATCCTGGTTCCTAGGGTATCCACGGGTGGGGTGTATCTCCAACCTTCTGTCTTCCACAGGGTTTCCTCAGAGTCCACTGGGAGGGGTCCTTGTTCTTTAAAATTGCAACTGCGACTTACCTATTGACTTGTATTGAGCCCTTGGTCGTGTTCCCACTCTGCACACAGTCTGCATTGGGTTCCTGCTTACTTACGTCGGGTGGTTCCTTGGGTCCCCTGCACTTCTATGTCTTCTGGGTATAGTCTTGACTTGAGTCGTGGTTCGCATACCACTATTTTAGTACATGGTTTGGTCTCCTCCTGGCGACCACTGTGTATCTGTGCTAATTAACTGTTTTTATTGCAAAGTATTGTGTGCATTGTGTATATCTCCGGCTACGAGATATCTGTATGTGTTAGTGAGTGCCTTACAATAAATACCTATTTTTTATAAATACACTGTGTGGTTCTTTTTCACTTAATCTATATCAATAAGATTATGCTCTGATAAGACAAGCTGTCTTTACACTCCTTCTGGACTAAGCCTGAAGGCTGCTCTCCACAGCTACCACTTAGAGAGCTTTCTAAGGTTGTCTAAGACCACTAAAATCCCCATAAGGGTTGTCTGGATTGGTGAAGGGTGCCCACTCACATTAGTGTGCACCATATACCAAGCCAGCTTCTCACACAGAGTTATTAGGATTTTCCATATCCTCCTCCTCTAACATGTTCAGTGGGCTAGACTGTCATCGTCCCCAGGGCCGAGCTGAACCTTTTGTTAGTTCTTTTCTTGGTTTTATTGTGCGTTTGTCTTGCTCCCACTCTAACTTGTGTGTGGTGAGAGATTTTATTATTTGGATTGAGTCCTCCCCCCTTCACAAACCATTTCTGATTTTATTTATGGTATGGCATCGGTAGAGCTATATTGTAAATGTTTTGGTTCCACTCATCTTAAAGGCCATACTTTTAATTTGGTCTTTAAACAAACTGAGTTGGTGAAAGGGGTGGAAACGATCCTGCAGGCTTGGACAAATCACTATCTTGTTCCAGTATACCTCAGTTTAAGAGGGCTTGGAGTGAGCTCTCCATTCCCAAACTCATTATGTTTGTTAAATTAATTTCTAGAGCGTACAAATACCCAGGGGTGTCTTGGCACCAGCTCATACTGAAACCATCATAACTTCAGGTTAATGGATTAAAAAAGATATGTTTTAAGAGATTTACTGAAAAGGAGAAGATTGTTCATGGATTTTAGGTGCAGAGGCAATGCATTCCAAGCTTTGGAGGCACTGTTTACAAAACATCTTCCTCCCCAGGAGGCAAGATTGAATCTTAAGATTGAAACGCTTTTGGCTGCTGAGGAGCATAAGGTCCCACATGGAGAATACCACTTTAATTTTTTCTTCAGTTAGTCATGCCCTATACCAAGTGAAGCTTTGAACTTGATACAGAGAGCCTTTAAAATGACTCTTTGTATAGTCGGCAGCCAATGCAGCTGTTTGAGTGTCGATGAGACTGATTGAAACTTGGGAATACCCAGTAGCAATCGTGCTGCAGAATTTTGAAGGCATTGTAGCTTATTCATGTGTTGCATCTTCATTTATAAGGCATTGCAATAGACGATTGTGGTGAGGACCATGGATGTGACTATTGTTTTCTGCAGCTCAGGAAGGATAAAAGGTAGGATTTTCATTAAGGTCCTTAATGTGTGAAAGGAAGATGATGTAATGGCATTGACCTGGGTACCAAAAGTAAGTTTATCATCCACCAGTAATCCCAGGGCATGTACTTTCCTTACAGGGATGGGGAGGGAACCCAGTTCCAGATGCCACCAGGAAGGGGACCAGAGGGATGTTGAGTTTCCAAATATGATGACCTCAGTTTTTGTAGAGTTAAGTTTCAGGCAATGATTTGCCATCTAGTCACTGACTGCTCACATTCAGTCATGGAATCTCGTGTCAGTATTCTGCACATTCTTGGTCAGGGAGACCACGATCTGGGTGTCATTGGCATGGGATGTGAGCGAAAATCCAAATGATCTAATTAGATTGGCCAAAGTTGTGACATAAATATTAAACAGAGTCGGACTTAATGAAGATCCCTGGGGGACTCCACAGTGAAAAGAGAATAGATCAGAAGTAAATTCGTTAAGTGCCACTGATTGTTTACAGCCGTGTAGGAAAGGGCGAAGAAGGACAAGAGCAGTTCCTACTTACGTCGATGTTTCAAAGGCGATCAATCAGTAGTCCATGATGGACTGTATCGAATGCTGCTGTAAGATCTAATATCATCAAGGCTGCACTACCCCCCCTGATCAAGGGATTATCTGACCTACTCTGTCGCCTTTTCATTAGTCAGTTTGAGGGGGCGAGAGACCCTCTAACCCCTATCCTTTAGAAAATGGCTGTACGAATTACGGAACATGGGTGAAAACAGAACTGAATGTGGTCTTGCCTCTAAAAAATGTTAATCCAAAGCGCACTGCCTCATGGTACACCATTGCCATATCTGAGGCAAAAAGAGGGTGCAAGAGACTTGAGAGAGTCTGGCATGTTGATTACTCTATAAATACTAAATTGGAATTAAAGTAAACACAGTCTGATAATAAAAGAATTGGCTGCCTCGGCTAAAACAGAATTCTATGGCAAACAAATTCTTGCAGTTGAATATTTTATGCTGGAAATTTTTAAACTAGTGAGGTCACGTACTTCACCTAGTTGTGTATCTTTATCTACTGAGCATTTGCAGAAGCTTGCAGATCAGCTCTATATATTTTGAAGACAAAATATAGTTCATCTGTGCCTCGCTTGGCTCCTCGGATAAGGTGTCTACATCTAACTTGGAGAAGGCACCTGTTGCCCCTTTAAGTGGTTGTCTGCTGGGGGCTCCTGGTATGTATCCTGATATGGAGGAGGCCATTGAGATTTCAGAGTTGGATCATTTTGAAATACTGTCCCTGGAACAATTTACCTCTATTGGAGCTAAGATTAAGTCAGGTTCTCCTCAGGACCCTATCCCTCTAAAGTTTTGGAAGGATGGGTGGTCAGCCTTGGCACAATCTCTGTAGGAAGGCATTAATTGTCCCCCTTTTGAAAAACCTGAATGCAGATGAATCTGTTTTTGCCAAGTTTTCGTCCCATCTTGCTTCTCCCTTTTGGGGTCAAGATCTTGCAGAGAGATGTCAAATGACGACTTTCATATTTTTTGGAACAACATCACATCCTTGGGCAGGTACAATCTGCCTTCCATCCAGCCCACAGCACTAAATTTGCCTTGGCAGCAGTCTTTAACGATTTGAGGCTGTCAGCTGATAGGGCAGATCCGGTAGCTCTAGTTCTTTTGGATGTGTAAGCAGCATTTGACACAGTTTCCCACTCCATTTTTCCAACCAGGCTTAGTATTGTGGAAGAGCCCCTCAATGGATTAGATCTTATCTGGAGGATAGACACCAAGCTGTCTAGCTCCCTCCCTTCATGTCATCCTTTAGAGCTTGTCCATTGGCTATGCCTATCATGCCTTTGATGTCACTTGTATGAATTGCGCCGATGGCACTCAATTAGTTATTGTCCTAGACAAAACAAGGGACACCCCGTTAGAAACATTCCATAAGTGTATGTCGGCAATATCATTTTAGCTTCATCCCAGTGGTCGGAAGTTTAATACTGACAAAACTGAGGTTTTGTGGGTAGCTCCATTTAGTTGGCTAGACCTTTTCCTTCAACACTCTGGGCCCATACTGCATCTTATCCACTACTCCCAGCTCAGTTGGTGAAAAGTCTGGGTTTCTACTTGGACAAGAATTTGACTGTGATGAAGCAGGTTCATCACTTGACCTCTTCCTGTTTTATACACTGGAGCGTTCAAATTGTGCAGCAGCTGCAGTTGGCAGCTTGACGGTTAATAGTTCAGGCTTCTATTCTTAGTCGGCTTGATTATTCTAATTCCCTTTTCTCTGGCGCTTCTCAGGCTGTGTTGAATAAATTACAGCATATGAAAAATATGGCGGCCAAGTTAGCTACGGGCCGGCCTTGGCATGCCTCATCTTCTTCTGCACTGTGTAGGCTACACTGGCTTCCAGTGGCTAGTAGGATTATTTTTAATTCTCTTTGCAAAGTACACCACGCTATTCATAATTCTGGTCCTGTTTACTTGAGGAAAAGGTTTAAGATGTACACTCCAAATAGAGCCCTGTGCTGTATGGACGCCTTTCACCTCACAGTGCCCAAATTTTTGTGCACTAGATTATTAGGTAGGGCTTTTATGTTGGCGAGGTTATGGAACACTCTGCCCATTACCCTGAGGGAAACCAGTATTCATTTGCATTCTCGAAAGGCTTTAAAAACTTAGTTGTACTATGGATAATCCTTCTTCCAAATGAGAATGTAACGATTGAGCTGGTATATGCCTCTCTTATTTTTGTGCTTTTGAAGGTTTAGGTTGATGTAGTAGCTGTTTTCTCTCTAAGCGCCAGGAGACCTTTTCGGTATTTGCTTGCTTATAAACTCTTAACATAACATAACAATTGATTAGTTTTACATATAGTCTCGGTGCCTATAACTGAATGAGTTCCCATCATGTATCTCACCTTACCTAAGTATGTATACTGAAGCAATCCATCTTCTTTTGCGTTGCAGTTAAAGTAATCGTATTATTCTATGATGTTACTTTATACTTCCCAGATTTCAATATCTGAAGTTAAGCACATTTTGTACAGCCCACGATTGTAAATTCTGCCTTCTGTTGTCATTGCTACAAGTACCTACAGACCTCGCTTGTTATCTACCACTAACTGTTAAGGTTTTAAGCCCTATTCATAATGCGAAACCCAAACTGTAAGCCCCAGAATACAAAGTGCTACTGGATAAAAGACAAGATCAACTGAAACAGTCGCACATTAAATGGGGCCACTATATTCTCGACCCTAAACCGGAGCGGAGTGCAAGGGGGAGACAGGCGATGAAGTAGATACCTGATCCAGAGGGTGAGCGGTACCGGAACTGAGCCATCGGGCAAATTCGGAGCACAAGAAGGGAGTTGCGCGATCCTCAAAATGGCGGCGGCACTCAGGGCGCACGTTAATATTTGCTGTCTTGGCCGCCGGCTGCCCCGACTTGCGAGGTGGGTCCCCTCTGCAGATTTGGAATAGCGGTGGAGGGCGGCGAGGAGAAATCGAGGAATCCGGAGGTGCGGGCGGCAGAATGACTGTGTTGGTGTTCGTACCCGCCTGATGCCTCGTGACCCCTGCTGGTAGGAGCTTGCAGATTGCCAGCGCGAGCGACCCCCCTTTTTAGTGAAGAGGACAGCCTGGAGGCAAAATGCCCATAATTGAGGTTTAGGAGCCTGGGGGGCTGAGAAGTGCAGCGGGGGCGCCCAGACACGATCTGCCTGACTTAAACATGGCGCCCGCCGCTTACAATGCCTATACGCGGTTTTGGCGCGCTGGGCCTGCCGGGGACTCACTGCGGGTGCTTGAGCCAGGCGGGAGACCTGACTTCGTGGCACAGTTCCGCCTGCCCTTGAGCGCCCTCCTCTATCCACAAGATGGAGCCCAGCATGACCTCAAGATCAGCCCGGGGATCCAGCACCACTATCCCCCACCACTATCCGGCCTTCTACTCCTATGGACATCTCCAACTCGGGGATCCCTCCAGACCCAAGACCACCACCCTTGAGTGCAACACCACCTGAACATCTGGCTGAACGATGGCAAGAATTTCCTGCTCTGTAAATATGTAATATATAATTGTCCAAGCCTAATCGCTGTTAAATGTAATCCTGAGTGATTTTTCAATTTGTATATATATATAACTCAAACCACTAGTATATGTAGTAGACCTTTGTACTTACTACCATTCCTATGTGATTTCAGAGTTTATCTGTTTGTAACTCTTCCTTGATTGACTTTACAACTTGTACATTTGCAATTTTTTCTGTTTGTATCTCTTATGTAACTCATGTAATCCAAAGTCCTTATGTAACGCAACTGGTTCTTTTGTAAAGTGCTCTGACACTTTCGGGTAATGTTTGCGCTATATAAAATCACATTAAATAAATAAATAGTGCTTTCACTGAAGACATCTATGGGCCATAAGTTGAGTTTTTTAGCTGCATGTCTCCAACCACCATTGCCCACTTGGAAATATGGCAGCCGGTTAAAGAGACCAGCATCTGAATTGCAGACTGAGTGGGGCCCTGGGGTATATGTTAAAAGGAGCAGCAGGGCCGGCTTTAGCGCTGGGGGCGACCGGTGCGACAATTACTTTTGGCGCCCCTGCCCCATGACCGCCTCCTCTAATTCTCTCACTACCACCTGCAAAAGTCCCCATATCTCTCCTATCATAAAATATTGCTAAACACAGCGCCCCCCTGAGGTCACAGCACACCCCCTCCACAGGTCAGCGCCCAGTGCGGCCACACCAGTCTCACTGCCCTAAAGCCGGCCCTGAGGAGCATTGCAAACACTATGACCCCTGACAGTGTCAAACCGTACAGTGAGGCTTAAGATAAGGAGAATAGAACAAACATGTTGTGTGGTGCATTGAAGATTTTTTTTTATATATATATATATGAATGAATTAATAAAATATTTTATATAGCGCATTAATTATCCAAAGTCGGGCATCCAGGTATTTATATAAAAGTTCTGATTCACTGAAGTGCCCACAGTGGAGCACCTATTGAAGAGAGAGAGTGGAATTCAATAAACTGGGAAACCTATTTATGAACTACATATTCTTTGTGTTTGGACAGAAGGGAATTAGGTGCTTAAATAAGAACAAACTGATTATGGGAGTACATGGGCATATCTTATTGAATTGGCACGGATACCAGAAAAAGAGATAGTGATCAAAAGGGAACACAGGTGGAGTGGTGTGGACACAAACCTGTTCTTCCACATCCACCTTGGCCCATCAAGCAGAGGAATCTTGGCTTGGAGGTAATGAAAAAATTACTCATTACGCAGGCTCAGGGTGCAGCATACAATTTAAGAAACGACAGGGTGTTTTAATCTGCTAGATTAATACCTTATTGCATGATAATATTTTTTTATGGACACGTCCTAATAATTATTTATAAGGGAAGAGGCAAAATGACCTATAAACTCCTGGAGCTCACAGTTCTGTGACTTCAGTCCAAATCCCTCTCCGAAGATGAAGCCGTGCTTTATTTTGCTGCTGGCTGCAGCCTTGGATGCTCAGTTAGGTAAGACTTCAAGGCTTTTTATGATGGTATGAAATTAGAAAAACAGACGCAATAAATAACAATGAATATATAAATTGCATTATTATTTAATTATAAAATTGTATTAGTAGCAGTCATGGCAGCAGTAGTAGATGTCATATGGTAATAGTAGTAGTGATATTATATTTGTTGTAGTATGTAGACGGAATATATGTTATACATGAATAGTTAATCTTAGCAATGATTCTAGTGGCAGTAATGGTAGTAGTATAAGTTGCAGTAGTTGTTGGAGTGAAGTAGAACTCATAGTCATGGTAGCGACATTGTAGTAATGGTATAAGTACAATAAGTGGACATTATCTCGCCTAGTAGTACTAATAGCAAATATAGATTATTATTATTATAGTAGTACTAATAGCAGAAGTTATATTAGTGATAGCAGCAGTAGTATAGAAGTAGTTGTAAAGTACAAGAACATGGTTGTATACATTTGTAGTATTGTATTGCATTGTAATTGCATTTATATAGCGCTTACTACCCCTGACGAGGCATCAAAGCGCTTTTTCATCAAGTAGCACGCTACTCCGGAACCCAAATAGGATTAGTGGTGATTTAGTAAAGTGAAATATGAAAGTAATTTGAGTGGTGGATATGTTAGTCAGCTATTTGGATTGAGAAGGATAGTGGAGGGATGGAAGAGGGAAAAGGTTTGCATTTATACAGCACTTGCTACCCCTGATGAGATGTTGAAGTGCTTTTTCGGCGAGTAGCACGCTACTCTGGAACCCATAAAGGATTAGTGGTGAATTAGTATAGTGAAATATGAAAGTAATTTGAGTGGTGGACATGTTAGTCTGTTATTTGGATTGAAATGATAGTGGAGGGATAGAAGAGGGAAGGATTTAGAAATCTTTTTTTTGTTCTGGCGCTTATAGCAGTAGGAGAAGGCTTGGGATGTGTAAAAGGGAGGTGGATGGGGAAGAGTTATAACAGAAGAGTAGTGGTAGCAGTACCAACACTGGTAGTAGCAGAATTTGGTTTTTTTCTATAATACTAGGGGGCCGATTCCGATTCAGGCCGGAAATCTCCCCGACCGAGCCGGACCCGGAGAGATTTCCGACCGAATCGGACCCTAGCAGTCCGACCGAACGAGTACGATGCGCACGTATGCTATCGGACTCGATTCGGTCGGACTCCCATTGAAGTCAATGGGAGCCAGTCGTACGACGCGTACATGGGCTCCCATTGACTCAATGGGCACGACGCGAACAAGGGCGCCCCCTACAGCGTGTTCACGTTGATGCGGGTCACACCGTACATGCACGTGTAGGGGGGACCCATGGGTCCCCCCTGTGTGCGACTCGCACGCCTACGCTTCCAGGGGGGTCAGACACGGACCCCCAAAGTGCGGCTCCGACAGCTCCTTGGAGCCGGGCTGCGCGAGTCGGTCGGAGCGGTCGAGGTGTGCATCGTACTTACCCGGCCGGGGAACGTCTCCATTGCGAGGTGCGCGTCGTCCCCGTGCGAGTCGGTCGGAGCGGTCGGGTCCTGCGAACGAGTCGGTCGGAGATTTCGCGAGCGCACGCATCGTACTCGCTCGCCCGGACGCACGTACGACTCGGTCGGGAAATAGGGCTCCGAATCGGATCCGGTTAAGCCGAATCCGATTCAGTGCCCTACCGGCCGAGATCGGAATCGGCCCCTAGGTATTGACCGATGGCTGTTTTTGCGTTTTATTTACAGGAATATCAGAGTTTGCATAAAGGAATGAGGTTAAATGGCTTTAAGCCAAAGATGATGTCAGTGAAGTTTTGTGTATGCTGATGTTTGCAGCAGTGTTTAGGAGGAGGCCACAATTAATTCACAAGCCTAATTATTTCATGGAGCAACAATCAACATCATAAATCAAATTGCATCCTCAAAGACTTGAATGTTCTTTATGTGTCATGGTATTGTAATAAAAGCACTTTGCATTTAGTGATGTACAGTTGCGAAAGACCTTAGTTTTATTGTAATTAAATAGATTAATTTAAAAATATTAATGATGATTCAGTGTATTGTGTAGAAATTTTGTACAAGTGGTACAAGAAAGACATTCAATGCATAAGAGACAGCCAATTTGAACTGATTTTCAAATTATAAGATGAATATATAAATGATTATAATCCAGAGACAAATTATTTACAACCACGAGGAATATTTTTTTAATCAACAGCTTTTTACCAATTTTAAATTAGAAAGAAAAACTAATATATATGGAATGGGTACAAGGGAAATTGTATTAGTATCACTCTGAACTAAAGAAGGTATACGAGTACATAATGATTATGTTCGGTAACTCAAAAGTAATTCAAGGAGGTTTATCAACCTGCACGCCTTCCATGTCGAAAGATCGTCATTCGTTTTGCTTTAGAATTGGATGCTTTTGGAGTTGGTTTGTTATTTAAAAATAAAAATCTGCATAGATTTGACGGATGGCCATCCTGTTTGATGGAGCCATCTGTCACACTTTTACAACATTGTCAGGAATGGACATGCCATGACAGCGGGTCCTAACAGCATTAAGGGTTGTCTGGGAGGCTGGATTTGGCAGGGGGATGTCACTTGGGATGGTGGGGGCAGTGTTCCTAACCATCCCAATGGAGTGCTCTCCAGTCGTCAAAGTCAAAATCAGCTCCCTTGGCTCACAAGTAAAAGACTAATGGATATTTGAAAACATTATGTACAAGACCTGCTCCTGTAAAAATACAAGACCTGCATTTTTCGAGTTTGCATGGATTGGATTTTTATAACATAGGAGGGGTAAGAAAAAGTCAGTTGCATATACCAACAGTGTTTGTGTAATACTAGTTGATTGACATATTTAGCGACAGCAATTAACCAATGGTAAAACATGGAAGCTTTAGAAGGACAAATGCTTTGTTTATTAAATCTTTGTACCTTATGTGGTAAAGTAATATAAGCATTCAAGAGCGCTATAAAATCCTAAGAAATATTACTAACTTTATCTTGTCTGTGATGAAGCAGGTAAAGTTTATCTTTCTTTTAACAGAAAAGAAATGTAATTTGTCTCCAGTTTCAATTAACTAATACACCCAGTCAACACCGTGGGCCTTACATTTTGGCTAAAGGTAACCAGAAAGATGAGCTAATTAAGTTCTGTCAGGCTGGGAGACTGCTAAACAGAATTGGTATTAGGACTGGATAATGGAGAGGGCATCTCCTGAAGGAGAATAAAAAATAATTCCAAAGTTTAACCCAGAATGGAAGGATGAGATGCCAATAATCATATACCCAAAACCATGCCTCACAAAGTGATAAAGCTGAATAATATTTACAAAAATCAGGAATATGTTTCACCATAATTTTGCTTTAGTCCTTTCAACCTTAAAACAGGAACTTTATTACTGTTGCAAATGTTGAAGGGGCAGTACCAATGGATTTAAACAATGTTTAGGTAAGTTGAGCAATAATACTGAATTAGTGTCAAATACATAAACTATCCTATTTTAGGTTTAAACCTATATTAACTGATAGAACCCCACCAGAAGCTAAACAACCCTCATCAGCTGAAACATATAAACACTGATAAACCCCTGCACAATCACAAACTAAAATTAAAATTCAAAGATAGGAAAGTGAGAGTGAATGAGTCATTTTTTCTTTCTGAAGGGGCCACCATTATGTAACTTTATTTTACAAGGGAGCAGCAAGAAAGACTGGTCTATGATTATTCTGCTTGCTTTCTGTTGTTTTGGGATGTCACTAAAATATTGTTTATTCTTCCTTTTGTTTCCTCCAGTTTTGTGTGCATGGATTGAAGGTGCAGAGTTTAGAAGCATGTTGACCATCTGATATAAATATTTTCCTCACTGTGGAGAACCTGGAAATATTATTATTATAGTTGATCTTTTGGCAGTGTTTAATTGCTTCACTCTTTGGTGAAATGGTAGTGTCATAAGAATCTTGGCCAACATGTACTATCACATTTACCCACAGACACAGAATCGATAAAACCCTTTGATACATCATACATCAGCCCCCTTTTCAAACAAAACAAGCTAGCAATATTAATATAATAATAATTCCATTTATAAAGAGCATGGTTACCTCACAAAAGGTGTCCCAGCGCTAGGAAGCTGAGTATGGAAAGAAGAGCACAACAAGGAAGCCTAACTGGAATCAAAAAGCCAAGTTTTCAGTGGCTTTCTGAATATCACTTGAGTGGGTGCCGGCCGAAGGTGCAGCGGTAATGAGTTCCAAATCCTGGGAACCAAGTAACTGAAGGCGCAGACACCCGCTCTCACCTTCTTGATTCTAGGGACGGCGGCCAAATTGGCTGTAGTGGATCTCAGAGCTCTGCTCGGAGCGTAAGGAGTAACCATATCCTGCAGATAAGCAGGGCCTTGACGGGCAAGTGATTTGTAGCAGAAACAGAGAGCCTTGAAGGTGATTCTCTGTTTTACTGGTAGCCAGTGCAGCTTCTTCAGTGTGATGCTGATAGAGGCTCGCCTTAGAAGTCCGAGGAGTGTCGAGCTGCCACATTCTGCATATGTTGAAGCCTCTTCAGTCGTGATTGGGAGACACCCAAGTACAGAATGTTACAGTAATCCAATCTGGATATAACAAGCGCCTGGATGACTTTATTGATCTCAAAATCCAAAAGCGCTTTCTGGCAAGGACATTGATCTGGGCATCAAACGAGAGCTGCTCATCAAACCAGATGCCCAGGTTCTTAACCTTGGGCTTGAGGGATTGCAAAGGGGCCGAGGTTATCTGACCGCCAACCATTAGACCATATATTCAAATGCTTTCCCAGTACCAGGACCTCAGTCTTTTCAGCATTCAGTTTTAAGCAGTTGAGGTCCATCCAAGCGGCAACATTGTAATGCTAGCAGGACACCTGCCAAACACACCAGGCTTAAATATTCAATGCAAGGCATAGTGACAGGTACATTTGAAAAGAATGATGTCACTATGCACATGAGATAGTGCTGGAAACATGACACAAGACTTTGCACATGTCAACAAAGCTCATAGCTGCAAGATGTCCTATTGTTATGTGTGATACCTTCAGCTAATCCTAGCTTTTTACCCAACTGCACTTTACTGCGAGTTTTCTGAGTTCATAGTTACAATTTTAATAGCAAAATTTCGGGTCTCAGAATACAATGTAATGTCTGTTCGAAGGTAAAGACTGACTTGCAGTGAGACATTTGCCATGGGGACAGTTGGCAGCTCCGGGTGTCCCCGCAATTGCTGCATCACCTTGATTTAGTCAGGAAAAGAATACAGAAAAGCAGTAGTGAGCATGCTTAAAGTACAGCATTTCATACTGAATTAACCTGGTGTAATTCAAACTTTTAAAAGTTACACAAGGAGCTGTTTTGTTGGCAGGGTTGACCACCCCTACAGTCTCAAAATATTCAGCAAGGAGTAGGTGAATGACCCCCAACTGTGTCCAGGAATTTGTTCATTAAATTTTTGAGTATAGCACTCTTACTTTTGAATCCATTTTTAGTCCTATAAACTAGACATGTCCTCACAGAGAGCATGTGAGATGTAATGAGATATGAGAGAGGGTAATGAGATGCAAGGGTGAGTGAAAACAGTCTAACATAGGTCCATTGCTCGCACTGCCAATGAGCAGGCACTTCATATCCTGCATTATTTTTCCTTTACATTAAATATGTGCTTTATAACAATCACTGCAGAAACATGTTTTTAAATCCTGAAAAACACAAAAAAAGAAAATTTGCAGGATATCTGTGGCATGGCATGCTCACTCTCCCTTGAATTCAAATTATCATGCAATCAATATTTAGTAACAAAAAGGTGTTTGGTTCCTGTCTTGTTCACATTTTTAAGATTTTTTCTCTTTTTCTCTATCATAGTGGGAGGATTCATATGAATCTATTATGCAAAAAAACCATTTCCCAATAAATTTCGGATTGCTGGTTCTAATTAAAAGATAGAATTATGAACTGTCATTAATGTCTTTATTTGCTGTTTGTGATTTTTTCTTTTGTTTCTTTTGTTCATCAATTGTTCTTCCGTTCTTTTCTAGTGTTGTTATTTTGTTTCCTTTTAGTTGTGGCATTTGGCCTGTCAATGCTTTTTTTAGCATTCATTGTGGTAAATCTCAGGCCCTGGTGAAGTGACACATTAGATTGTAGTGGTCACAAAACATGTGTTGGCCTTTTTGGGTTCTTTGTAATTATTGATATGTTTTCTTCAATTGAAGAATAAAATCATATTATGGACCCTCAGTAACTCAAATAGTCTTGTGTCACTTGGAATTCTGTACATTACCTCTTCACTTGAAGAGTAACATTTGGAAGAAGCCATCATCATCACAATTAACACTAATCATATGCAGACCTCAAACATTGTCCTTTTTATATTTCTAGTCTGGTAGTGCCAGGGGGTAGGCACTACGATTAGTTTTGAGGCCGCCCTAGTCTGAATAGAAGAGCTGCTTATTCCCTCTCTTCTGTTATTATCCGTTTTGAAGTTTATGCATCTGAATAAACACTGATAAGCACTGATGTTAAGAGGTTTGGAAAACACTGAGAAAACACCACTGAAATCCACAAAAAATAAACTCTGAAAACAGGAAAGCCTAAAAATAAAAAAGGAGATTTCAGCATAATTATAATTTCCTACCTCCCCCACCATGAACAGCACAATGGGTCTAATTGACTGAGATTATGAAATGTATTTATAATATTCTACAAATGTAATTTAACAGTTTAGAGAACCCTACCCCAAGATATCCTATATTTGAGCCTCTCCAAATGAAGTTATTGACCTGGAAACACACACTTCAAGCAAAATGTATATAGAGATACGTTTTCTGATTAATCTGTTTTAAAGTTTTATTCAGACACCCTAAAATACAGGTTGACTTCAACAAATAAAACAAGTAATGAATACTAATTGTATTGTATTGTAATTGCATTTATATAGCGCTTACTACCCCTGATGAGGCGTTGAAGCGATTTTTGGGCGAGTAGCACGCTACTCCGGAACCCATAAAGGATTAGTGTTGAATTAGTATAGTGAAATATGAAAGTGATTTGAGTGGTGGATAGGTTAGTCAGTTATTTGGATTCAGAAGGATAGCGGAGGGATAGAAGAGGGAAAAAGGTTTGCATTTATATAGCGCTTGTTACCCCTGATGGGGTGTTGAAGCTCATTTTTCGGCGAGTAGCACGCTACTCCGAAACCCATAAAGGATTAGTGGTGAATTAGTATAGTGAAATATGAAAGTAATTTGAGTGGTGGATATTAGTCAGTTATTTGGATTGAGAAGGATAGCGGAGGGATAGAAGAGGGAAAAAAGTTTTGCATTTATATAGCGCTTGTTACCCCTAATGGGGTGTTGAAGCACTTTCTTGGCAAGTTCGCCCGCTACTCCGGAACCCATAAGGATTAGTAGTGTATTTGTATAGTGAAATATGAAAGTAATGAGCAAACATTTACAAAAGAATATAAACAGCATACAATTGTAATGTCTATGGCTTACAAAAGCCTTTAAAATCCATATATTTTTATGTCTGGACAGAAATGGATCCAACACTAAAATAAACAATAAAGGGGATAACGGACATCTTTGCCTAAATGTGCCATTTTTAAAAACTGATGTGGTAATTAAATCATATAATCAAGATAAAGATTATAATAAGGCCTTAAGACCTTAGCTTTTTTAATGTGGTTCATTTAGCTTTGTAGGCAAGAGAAAAGTGTATATTGAAGTAATATCAAATGGAAAAAATTGCAAAATGCAATACATTAAAAAGCGAGCAGAATGGAGCATGTAGATAGTTAATGGTAGCAAAGAAAAATCTTGGGAAATTACTATTTAAGTGCAAGAAAATAAAATACTGCCATTCCATGTAGCAGGTTTGGTGGGGGTCCCGGGCCCTACACCATCGCCAGATGTTTGTTATAAAATATTAAAAAGCATATATGCATATGGTCATTCATTCAGTTATTAGGACATTCGTCTCAGCTAACAAATGAATGCAGCATGCTGAGCAACAAAAATGCGGTTCCCATGAAAGCACCAAATTATATTTCTATCCACACTATAAAACAAGGGTGGTGTGATTATTAGCACTGTCAAGGTTCAGCCTCCCTTGCCTGCAATCAAATTTGACTGTTGCTCTTCAAAATGTCACCCACCCATGTGCTTGACGTTCATTAAAATGGCCGATTTTATAGGTGACACATTCATACACACCCACACACACTCCTGCTTAAGTCCCAGATAAATCCCATTTTAATTTGCTATTTGATAGCTGTGCTCATAATAGACCCGGGCTTTATTATTCCTAGAGGATACTGAATGATTCAAGGAAGAGCAAAAAATATTGCTACATCCGTATACATTAATTTAAAAATAGCTAGTGTTTTACAAGTATTTGTACAATTATAAAAAAGTACTACTTGCATTACATATTAGTGCCTTGTAAAGTGTTACATTTTTCTATTGCAGTCTTGCTGATAGAGGGAAATTAAGTGTGGATAAAAAGGTAATGTCAGGTTGCACAGTTGTTATGCATTATTAAACAGAAATAATTGGGGATGCAGAGCTAGGTGAGCTGTGAAGCATTTTACTCTTGTAAAGAGCCCCTGTAGAGCTCTCTTTCAGGGGACTGGTGCAGCATCTGGTGGCATGAGCATTGGTCAAGAGACCTGTTGGTACAAATCCCCATTAACATAACATAACATAACATAACAGATAGAAGGCCCTGTTGAGTATAGCTGGTACCGCTTGGCAACCTCTGACTGGTAGAATAAGAGACATGAAAAATACCCATCCTCTCTTTTGCAACACTTTACAAGATAGCAGTCGTGTGTCGAAGGATGGCTGGAGGTCATCAGAGGTGGTAGAAGTTTGGTGCAGATGCATGATTGCCAGGGAGCAGTTTCGAGATGAACATGTCAGCTGATGCTGAGATACTTAGCTGACATTCCTGTTGTGTTGTGTACAGATGTTGCAAGGGGTTTCCCTCAGATGACCTCCAGGTACGGAAGGGGTTGGTGCTGTGAAGACAGATCTGGGGGGGGGGGGCAGTGGTGACGGGTTCAGGATGTGAGGAACTCAAGTTACCCCTCAGTGGCATGACCTAAGCAGCAGAGAGGTAGCTGGGGATAAACCCAGATTCTGGTTGTTTCTGTGATAGCCCAGGAGAATACACATTACCTAAAGTTCCATTATGCTCTTCACTGCACCCAAACTAAGGTGATAAACAAACTGGATTTTTTCACTTAGGAATAAAGAGGTAAGTCACAACCCTTGTCTGGTCTCCTTAACCCAAAGGCAATCCATCCTCTGAGGCCTCCTACCAGAAATGAGAGCAATGTCAAACATCAAAGACCAGAAGGTTATGAAAGTGGAGGGTTCTTAATAAAAAAAACAACGATTGCGGGTGTGGGTGGAGCTTGACATTGGAGCAAGATGGCGGCTCTCTAGTGAAGCTTTGCTGGGGTCATACCACCGGGCCCTCTCCTAGCCCATCAGAGGGGTATCAATGATTCATACAGGTGGGTGAGCCAGTCTGGAACAACTTTCAGTGCAGAGAGATGCCACATCGCTGACAGACCTAGCACCGAGTGGGACCACTACACAATGAGGTGAAAGCCGCGGGATCAGACTTAGCAGCCTCCACTACTGGTGGAACCACTCAAGACTCCAGAGAGCCCACCACAGAACAACATAACAGAGTTCTGCACCCGGAAGATGTCTCCCACCTGAAGGGCTGCAGGACAAGTACAGCAGGTGATGATCCATCCACAGCCCGGGTCAGAGGGTGGAGTGGCCTGCGCACACTAAGATGCAACCTGTGCCACCTCACGGAGGCAGGCTTCCGAACGTGATGGGCCAAGAGTGAAGTCTGCCTGGAAGAACACCAACAGTGCACAGCCGTCCAAGTTGATTTTGCTGCAGCTCGAGTAGATAATCTACTCGAGCTGCAGCAAATTTATTCAAGAAGCAGCACTCTTGAGAAAATTGTGCTAGAGGACCCCAAACTTCACTCGCCAGCTCGCCTCGCAAGAAAAAAATTCCGCCACGTGGTGATTGCCAGAATTTGCCAGAACTCTGCGTCTTAAGAGTAACATGGAGTCACCAAATTCTGAGAATTCTGTGGGAGGAATGAAACATTCTGCCCACCTCTACACCCAAGGTGAAAGGCTGCAACTCTCGATCGCCACTCATTGCACCTTTGCCTATTATTCCCATCTGCTGGAGGCCCCCGCTCTTCATCTGCTTTGCAGGGCCTCTTGCTACATGCTCCCAGGTCTGAAGAACCAGAAGGAACTTTTGGCCTAACCACTACTCCACAGAGGTGTGGAGTTATATGAACAGTCTGAGCCAATGCTGCCACAGTGCGCTGATGGCTCAATGTATATATTTCTGCACGGGGCCCCAATCTCATGTCAGACAAAGGTGGTGGGGTAAATATACTAGAAGAGACCCAGGAGATATGAGGAGAGCTGAAACATATTTACCACGTGTGGCAACATCCCCTGCAGTAGTCTCCTAACACCCAACCGACTTTAGGAAGGCTGACTGGGATCGATAACCTGCAGATTCCCAGATGAATAGTGGGTCCTGACCTTGGGGATTTTGACATTGTCCCTGGGCAACACTTAGTGACTCGCGGGCCACAGCCAACAGGACCTGAAACCGCAGCCATGCTGTTTCTGGCCACAGTGCTCGTCCCCCCCTTAAAGGCCTCCCACAATGTCGAAATCATCCAGGCAACTCCTCTTCACAGAGGCTGTGGTGGGGAAGGAGACTAAAGAAGGGAAGGATACTGATGCACAACAAGAAACTACTCTAGAAGTCGTCATAAAAGAGCTGGCTGAACTCAAGACTGTGCTTTCCGAAGTGGCAGAAAACACATCGTAAACATCTGCGGATATCCAATCCACCCACCAAGACATCTCCTCCTTTTACAACAGACTGTTCAGTGCAAAATCCAGACTGGACCAGATCAACAACAGTCTAGCAGCCTCTATAGACAAAATCACTGGTACCTTCAGACGAAATGGTACCTTCAGACGAAACTCATTTAGCTGGAAGACCGGATCCATCACGACAACCTCCGGATCTTAGGAGTGCCAGAGAAGCTGAAAGGTGACAAAAACATAGGATTTCTCACCCAATTTATTCCCATCATCACAAAGCTCCACTTCAATCCATTGGTGGAGCTCTGAAGGGATCACAGAATAAGGCTGCAGCACCCTATAAATAAAGAAGACCCAGGACAAATCATAGCTTGCTTTCTATGTCACCAGCAGGCCTGTGTCAATATCCAGTAGACAAAGAGGAAAGGTTTTTGATATTCATTTCACAGGACTTTTTGTGAGAAACTATGACCACTCAGAAACAATTTTTAGAACTTCTTCCAAGACTCAAACAAGTGGGCATTCGTTATCGTCCCCTAGACACAGCAATAATGCCGATAACCCACGACAATAAGACTATAAAATTCACTGACCCCAGCCAATTGGAAGGATACTTGGAGTCTTTCTCAGCCACAGGAATGGACAATGATGCCGCCGCTGTCCCACCAGATGTGAGGGCTGTGAACCGACAACCTGACCTGCTGCTCACTCCTGCAGAGGAACACCCCCATCTCGAAGAAGTCACCAAACAATGGTCAGGGGGGGTCGAAAGTTATGACACGCATGTAAACAACCCCAGCCGAAGGACAAGTCACAATCTCCACTGAAGACCACCTGATCATTCAGCCCTGTTTCTCACACTCAAGAGTCTTACCACCTTACTGCGCCCCAAGATGCACTCCTACACATGCACATCGTTAGGCACCCATCTCCCTCCTCCCCCTTTTTTCTACCCTGTCTATCTTGACATTTATGTCACCCTGATTCCTGTATTTACACCTGACCTCTGGAGACCCCAGTAGCCATGCCATGACAACTTGGCGCACATCCTTCCCCCGACCAAAACAAGCACCCCATAATCCTTGACCACAGGCTTAGGTGTCCCCCTTCCATTCTAGCCCTCATACCTTCTGCACTTCACTAGACCTGTGTGGAGTTCACGGAGTTCTGCTACGTGGAACTCCCTGAAGTGAATAAAAAACTCTGCCGCGCAACACGGAGTTACGCAAACCAAGGAGTGCTTTACTTTGCGCCGCTTGCACTAATTTTTAGCACTGGGTGTTTGTCCCATGCTGTAAAATCAGCGCGAACGCCACCACGCGCAGCGCAAGAGGGCGCTGCTTCTTTCTGCCACTCGAGTAGATGTTCTACTCAAGCGGCAGCTTTCTCAACGCGAACGGAAGGTTTTTCAATGCCAGCAGTAGCGACCATCCACGACTGCCCTGGTTGAGAAATCTCGCCTGGAGGGGGTCTGGAGCAAGATGTTCTTCGCTCGCGCTCACCAACTTAATGTTGGCGAGCGCGTAAAAAACTCAGCTCAGCTGAGTTTTTCGGAACTCAACTTGCTACGTGGAGCTCAGAGTGGGAAAAACTCTGCAAACTCTGCGAGTGAAGTTGAATTACACCCCCGGCATACACTTCACCCTGGACGCCACACAACCAGGACCAATGATACATTGAAACAGCACCTCTCAAGAGTCTCTCTGCATGTTAACGGAGTTATCAAATATGTAAGAAGGACAAAATGTTTAATTACACACGGTCACTGCAACCAGACATAGTCCTCCTGCAAGAAACACACTCATCAGAGGCAGAAAGCCAGAAACGGTGCAGGGAATGTGTAGGGAGGGAATATCATGCCTGTAAACTTATGCCGGGAGACAAATAAATCCACTCCAATAAATTACACCGTAAGGACGGAGTTGCCATCCTATTGGCTAAACATTTCCCACTGAAAACAAACAAAGTCTGGAAGGACCCACATTGTCACTATGTGTTTATTAAGGCTTCCTTGCACGGCCAGACGTTCTTAATACCCTCAGTGTACCCCGACCCATTCCTAGAGAAACATGTGTTATGCAGATTTTTAGAGCTCACTAACACCCAGACCGGTATCATTGACTGGCTAAGACAGGTTCTTGAAGCAGCAGCCTAAAATAAAGTTGCTGTTTGGGGTGGGGCTGGAGCATGGTGTATGACTTCTACATGAACGTATCCTACCAACCCTTAGCACATAACACCCCCCAAGAGGGGCCACCTCAAAAATAGGATGATAGATTTTTCCCTGTCGAACCCATGGTGACTCCTACACCCTAAAACGAGAAATTATACATACACTTCATGTGTATACAGTACCGGCACACTGATTGATTTCTTTCCGCTCAAGGTCTTGATCTTTGGTACTCAACCATACATATGGGCCCATCTGTGGTGGCCAGATATGCTGGGGACACTGCCCACTCCAACAGACTCCACAAAGAACCTTGGAGTATTGATTGACAAAAATTTATCTTTCTACCTTCAGGTTAACCGGACAGTTTTGACCTGTTTCTGGGTGATCAAGACTCTTAGGAAAGTGTTTCCTTACTTCTCCTTTCGGCGCACAAGCAAGTGGCGTTGGCATTGATTACATACAGGTTGGATTATTGCAATGCACTCTACCTGAATAACAAAAAGACTGTTCTAGCCAAACTGCAGTTGGTCCAAAACGTTGAAGCAAGACTGATTCTTGAGGATCCCAAATCCCAATCAGACTTGGCAGGGATTCAAATGCTTCATTGGCTGCCTGTGAACAAACCTAACATTTTTAAGCCTCTATGTATCATTCACAAGGCACTGAATAACATCGGGCCTGATGGACTTAAAAATTTGTTCCAATGGTATACTCCCTCCAGACAGCTGCGATCTTCAGATAAAAATCTTCTAACTGTTCTTAAGTATCAAAAGGAAAGGTGGGGAGGCAGAGCCTTTTCTGTGGCCCCAAATAAGCTTTCAAATTCTCTTCCTCATTCTATCTCCAGTCTTCCAGCTCACGTTCCTTTTCATAAGGCCCTAAAAACGTGGCTTTTTACTCTTTAACAACGGATGATCCTGGGACATGAGATAATGGAATTCTGACGTTTTTCTCCTCCTTCTTTCGACTAACCGCTATCAGCGCCTTGACGCCATTGGGCATTGGTTTGCACTCTATAAGCTTCTTTTCATTTGATTTCTTTCAACAAAGGGCCTCAGCTCCTGAATTAAAGAATCTAGGACGTTAGTTGTAGACCATGAGAACCCAGCACACGGAGAGGCCATAAGGCTATAAAAAGGTCTGCAGCAAAGAGGAACAAAAAGTACATTCTTAACGACACCTAGACGATCATTATGCAGAGGTAAACACAGAACAAATAGGGGGCAAAACATTAGTAAATTGGCAATGGTGGACGACCATAAAGAACTTCAATCTGAATGTATTCATCAGGACCAGAGAGGAATAATAATTGTGGCATGTCTAGCGCTGTTTATTGGAAGGGTACTGTTGTCTCTCCTAAAAATTATTTTAATCATGGGTTCACCAAATAAAGTTACACGTTAATTGGCAATTTGTAAATCCAGAGGAGTACTGTTTGCCTTTGGGTATTCTCTCTAGATTGTTCCATGATTTGTCTTTAGTTATCAGTCTCCCTTTGCCCCTAAATTAGGTTTGATGCTCCTTCTACAACTCGCCGTTTTCTGGTCTGTGTATATTAGCTTCCCTAATAGCATACACACCTCATATGTTTATCCTCAGGGGATAAAAGACAACCTTCCAGTTGTGGGTGAGTGGTTAGTGTTTTGTAGTTTCCCAGCAAAGGTTAACCACTTGAAGGCACCGATCAACCAGGCCTTCAACTCAGCTTGAAGTTAAATGAAATCAATACCCCAAACATTGCCATAGCCTATTACTAGCTTATGGTGACATCTCGCTCTATAGCTCACTCTCCTTGGCTGCAGTCATTCGTCCTCCCTTTGTGTTACTTTGCACTTTTTCTACAATTGAAGGCTGAGAACAGGAGGGAAAATATTGTGACAGTTCCAAAATCTGATAAGAAATCTACATTTGTTTAGGGATCTTGGCTTTCTTTGCAAAATTCTTCACCATAGATTTGAAATTCCCATGCTGGACTAGAGCCATATTCTAGAAACCAGTTTTTTGGTAATTGGTTGGAAGTTAATTGGTGTCCTACAATGATTATTAGGCTTTGGGATGATTATGTATCAGTAAACATGAAGTTGAATTACCCCCCTGGGTCTTCTACCACAATATCAGCTTTTAAATATCATGCTGAGAAAATATTGTACCCAGAATATCAACTACCACAATATTGTAAAGTTAAGTATATGAAGGTATCTTAAGGCACATTCTGGAAACAATATTATGTAAAACCAATATTTTGACACTTAATATAGTGACATGCAGGCAGTATGCTCCCTCACTCTTCTTCATGAAGAGAACATGCAGGCAACCTGAAGATAGGTATGATTATGCAACGTACCAGGCTCCAAGTGTCACAACAAGGGCATGTATTTGAAAGGCAACAGATCAGGTACTAATATCTGAGAATCCAATTAGGAAAAACCTGTGTGAACTAATTAGAAAGATTCCAGGTTAGGTTCTGAAGCTAGATTGGTTACTGGGTCATACAGCACATCAGCAGTATTTCACATACATAGAATAAATGTTAGAAAGTATGGAATACCTTGTCACCTTTATAGAATTAGGAGCCACAAATATATGTTATATGATATCAAAGGACAGCATAATTCAGTAATTATGGGTAGCTGGAGCTACCAACAGTATACACGTACGTACACAATAGCAAATTGGTACGTGAAGAAAATTATAGTAAATTGATTGCACAACACATGATCGGAATCTTTCAAATACCAAACGATATTAGTAACTAGTAGGTAGAGAATGGACTCTAACAAGTAAGATGCTTGTCTTTGGATCCATGAGATATGCAATGAAAAGGTATTGTGGGTGCTTGTAGGGTGTCAGCTACACATAAAAAAGCGGGACCCTATCTTATTTGATAATGAGCCATGGATTCTGTCTATATCTTTAGCGCTCACAACAGCATGGTTAACGTGTTCTTTTTGTTTTGTTTATTTGTTTATTCGATTTTGCACACGTTACACATGCACATTCAGTGAATGCAAGCGATTAAAAAGAAAAGAAAACTGTGAGACATCAGCTCAACAACACCCCCATATGCATTTTCTTTTCATGTAGAATAAGCGTAGATAATCATTACATGTGTCACAGTACACAATTTGTTGAGGTGATACAAACTAGTTCCCTGTGAATAAATTACATAGTTCTGATATAACCCTCTGCGAGGTAGGTCAGCTATCCATTGGGTGCGACAAGAGATATATTGTTAAAGGTTAACGTGTTATATAAATGAAAGCAACTGCTTAAAAATGGTACATCTACTGGTGAAAAAAGTGGTATGATGAAGACCCAACTATTGTGCAGTTGCTGATATTAATGAATATTGGGTATTAGGAATGACTGAACAGCTGATGATAATATTACAAGTATAAAGAGATCAAAAGGCAGTGGTCACTTGCAATTTCAGGAACCCAGACCAATCCCTCTGTGGACAGACCCTTCTCCATAATTGCCATCAGAGAATGGAATAAGCTCCCTGACTAATGAAAATCTCCTACTACTCCCCTCAAAAACTTACTTATTTAATCAGTAATAATCTCTGGCACCCCCACAATTTTTTAGGTTGAAGCTTACCAGACATCTCAGCTGTCTGGTTGCGAAAAGACTTCTTGGGGATATTACAAAGCTTCTCTGGGAATGCATTTTGCCCATTGCTTACCATAGACTTTGTGGTTTGTAGCTCACATTTGCTTACTTTCTATTTGCTGGCTTTATGTGTTTTACGCTGTCCAGCATGTCTTTGTTCATTCCGTGCAACATAGCCTATTTACCACCTCTCTTACTTGCTCCTTATATTCTTTCACGAGTGCTGGCTTTCTATAAACAGGCTTTTAAATGTTGTTCTTATCTTGACAGATTTGCTGTGCATTCAAAGACAGAGGTCAAATTCCAGGCTCTATTTTCTGAGAAAGCTTGGTGTTCGCTTTTTTTCTCTGACTTAATAGTAAGAGGATTTATGTGAAAATCTTGCTGGATACTGTGGGTGGGAAAGGAAAGGTTTTTTTCTAGCACACAACAAAATTTAAATGTCTGTAAATTAACTGTGCAAATATTTCAGAATATGCCAGACTCAGGAAAGCAGAAATGAAGCACATTTTTTTGTAATTCTGAACTGTGATGGGAACAAATATTTTAATTGATCGAAACAAATCAATACACTTGGTGATGCCATTTCCACACGTTATCGTTTGTGCACTGTATAGTTGTATCAGTATAGCTGTATGTGCAAATGTAACAGTCATTTCAATGGAAAATGTGTTGTCTGTAATGGTAGTGCACTACCACATCATGCATACTCCACTCTACACTACTCCACTTAACACCAATGCACTCTATGTCACTCCACTCTGCTCTATGCCACTCTAAAACACTATATGACACTCCACTCTACAACACTCCACTCTACGAGACCCCACAACACTTCACTCAACCCCGCTCCACTCTACGAAATTCCACTCCATGACACTCCACTGTACACCACTCTATGCCTCTTCACTCTAGGCCACTCTGCTCTACGACACTCCACTCTACTACACTACACTCTATGAAACGCCACTCTACGACACTTCATTCGAATGCACTTCATGACAGTCCACTTTAGACCACTCCACTCTACGACACTCTACTCCACTGTTTGACACTCAGGGGCATATTTGCAAGGCAATATCACTTTTAGTGACGTTCTGGTGGCGATATCACTTTCTCTTTATTTACAAAGCGGCGTTAAGCCGCTTAATGTGGCTTAACATCGCCTTGTAAATAAGGCCCCTTTTCATGCTTCACTTAGCATGAAAGGGGCGTGCAATGGGTGTTGCAGTGGGTGTTCCGCCGCAACAGCCATTGCTTTTTGATGCTGCCCCATATTTACAAGGCTGGGGCAGCACCAAAAACTAAGACCAGGGAATACCTGGTCTTAGACTGGCGATACAAGGAGAAATTATTAATTTCTCCTCAATTTTTGCTCTTTCGATGTGTGCTGCTTTCTGCAGCACACATGGAAAGAGCAAATCGCCTTTGAAGACTGTTTATGTGCAAGAAGGTGTCCCTTCCAGCACATAAACAATTGCCCCTGCAGCGCAGGCACCCTTGCAAATGGTGGAATGGTGCCTGCATTGGTGCTAGGCAGCTTTATTAGGGCCAGCGCTAGGGGAAATACAGGGGTGTACCGTATGTTTGTAAATAAGGTGCATCCATG
The DNA here is from genome assembly GCA_963921515.1 of Calotriton arnoldi. Classification (NCBI taxonomy): domain Eukaryota; kingdom Metazoa; phylum Chordata; class Amphibia; order Caudata; family Salamandridae; genus Calotriton; species Calotriton arnoldi. The sequence goes on along the minus strand of CAWUFW010011129.1, from coordinate 555,677 downwards.
TTTTAAAAATGTCGGAGCGCGGCTTTACCAATTTTGATATAACACCGCACTCCGACATTTTGCTGTAAATATTCCCTTCAATGTCACTTTAATCTAGGCCACTCTACTGCACTCTATATGACTCCACTCAATATCAGTCCACTCTACGTCACTCTGCACCACTCCACTCTTTGACTCTACTCCACTCTACACTACTCCATGCCACTCCACTCTATGCGATGCCACTCCACTCTATGCCACTCTACTCAACGACACTTTACTCCACTCTGCGCCAACCCCGCTCTACACCCCTCCGCTTTACGACTGTCCACTCTATGACTCGTCACTCTACGACATTCCACTCCACTCTATGACACTTTACTCCACTATATGCCACTCCAATCTACACAATTCTCTCTATGCCACTCCATACCACTTTGCTCCACTCTATGACATTCCACTCTACGACACTCCACTTTATGACACTCCACTCCACTCGACAACACTCTACTCTATGCCACATTACTCTGCGAGCACTACTACTCCACTACTATATTCTACACCACTTCACTGTACGTCATTCTATGCCACTCCACTCTGTGCCACTCCACAACACTCTACTCCACTCTATGCCTATCCACTCTGCCCCTCCAAACTTTACTTCACTCTACACCACTCTACATCACTCCACTCTATGCTACGCCACTCCTCTGCGCTCTCAATCACCTTACTTTATTCTATGTTATGCCATTCTGTTCTAAGTCACTTCACTGTACGCCACTTCACACTAAGCCACTCCAATCTACGACACTCTATGACAGTCCACGCCACGACAATCTACTCCACTGCATGCCCCTCCACTCATTGTCACTCTTCTCCACTCTATGCCACTCTATTCAACTCTATACAATTTCATCTATTCCACTTTACCCCACTCCATTGTACTCTATGACACACTACTACACTCTACTCCACTGTACACCACTCCACTACACACCACTCTATGCCAGTCCAATCTACGCCACTCTATTCCACGCAACTCCACTCTAAGGCATTCTACTCCACTCAATGCCCCTCCACTCTACGCCCCTCTTTTCTATGCCCCTCCACTTCACTCTACACCACTATGCTCCACTCTACTCCACTCCACTCTACTTCACTCTACTCCACTCCACTCAACACCACTCTACTCCACTGCACGCCCCGCCACTCCACTGCATGCCCTGCCACTCCACTCTACGACACCCCAGCCCACTCCATGCCACTTTTTTCTTTGCCACTAACCTTTAGCTAAGCTGAACAGCAGCCACATTGGTGTACAAGAAGGCTAAAAAACATTGGCCAAGCTAATAGCTCTTGCATAGGCGCGGTCTATTGGTTTTGCCAATGCTTGTTTTACATGGTATAGGCATCTCATCTTGTATTTTTCCTTCTCTTGTCATTTTGTTTTTTCAGCACCAAGAGGTTTCAGCGTGTATGCACTTAAAATATTAAATACAAATAGTTCTACTCTTGATTCTAAGATATTGTGGAAAGGTTAGGGTGGAGTTTGGCTGTATTGTTGTGTAGATATTCTAGTTCAATTTGATTTTACCTTTATGATTATTGAGTTCCACTATAAAATTACTTGAACAGCATAAACTATACCAAAGTGCTACAGCCCATGTTCCATTGTCCACTGGGACACATTGACGTCCAGTTTGTGGCACCATCTTTCACATTTGAATTGTAATCACTGATACACATTCACCTATTGACGTGAAAACTCATGACAAATTGCATGTTTTTCTGTTGCAGTTGATGCTCTCCTTTGCTACTACTGTCCCCTTCAAACTACTGCTGCAGAATGCACAGACATAAAAAACTGCACCGGCAAGTTCCAGTGGTGTCAGACAATGCTTTATTCAGATGAAGTTGGTAAGATTTTAAGTTATAAGCAGGATGTGAAGACAGAGCAACTGATTAGGTATTGCACAGACTGTATGACATTATAATAAGTTGCCAAAACCTAAATCAAGAAAGAAAACCACAGTTACAAAGGAATGATATAATGCAATGGTATTCAAGCTCATGGGTGCTTGAATTGATGTCAAGTGGAGGGGTTCCAGATTTTCGCCAAGAGGAGCTCTTAGCTTGTCTTGAGTTGTAGCGGCTCTCCCTAGTGTGTGCTGGAGCACAGCCACCATCTTTATTTTGATGTCCATTTTTTTCTTTTGTGAAGTTTTATAAAGCGCAAATCCGACCCGAAGGTACTGGTGCGCTTTACATGAGCAACAGTTACGTTACACAAGGATACATACATTTTTGGGTAGGCACAGGGAGATTATGTGATATGCCCAGAATTATAGGATATTGAACCGACGGCGAGACTCTGGTTCTCTAATTCCAAAGTCGGCAGCTCTGCCTCAAATTAGAAAAACATAATGGAGATAAAAAAAGACACACACAAACTTGTGTTAAAAAGACACACATACACACACACAAACACACACAGATAGCAGCACTCACCTGTTACAGTTACCTAACTGGGCTGAAGTACATGCCTCCGTGGATTAACACAGGCACACTTTGCACAGTTCGGCTGCAATCAATGAAATTGCCAGGCTGACAATCTTACATCCCTAAGGTCTTTGAAGTCATCATCCAGTCAAATCGATAACCTCCTGGGTTGAGTTTCACCCCTTGATGAAGTTTTCTTAAAGTTAGACCCCGGGCGCCTAAGGCTGAAGCCCTGCAGCAGGTGGGGCTTCACATCAGTCAAGGAGTAAAGCCATGCCACAGTCTACCCTTCCCTAACTTGCCACAGGGTGGGGTCAGGGAGCATCAAAGACCCGGCCCTACTCTGTGACGACCAAGGTAAGGGTGGATAAAAAAGGTGCTAGCATTCGCGCCAAGAATTCGCAATTTTATTAAGGACACGGAGGAGAGGATTTTTGCTTTTACTGCAAAAACACAGCAGCCAGTGAAAAACGTTTTAACACTACACAAACTACATTTCCCATGATACTTTACTCACAACCACCAATCATGGTTTAGCATCCATATAAGGGTAGCCATCGCCATCTTAATAGCCTCTTTCTCTTCTCCAAACAGTCCATCAAATCAAAACTGCAATAATAACCAACATTGCCTGTAGGGCCAACTCCAGCGGCCATACCCAACATGAGAGCAACAGCTCATCCAGGAACCAGAACACATGGGGGCCTATTAGGATGACGGGCGGACTTTCGTCTGCCCGCCACCCTAGCGGTGCTGGAACCAGCCGCCAGTGGTGCGGCGGTCCCGCACAGGCGATTAGGATTCCACCGCAACCGAGGCGGTGGCATCCTCCATTCCCAGCATTGTGGCGGGCGGTGCACACAGCACCGCCCGCCACAATGCTGGGAATGCACTGTGTGCATTGGCATGCACAAGGTGGCAGGCACCGCGCGGTGCATGCAACCTTGTGCATGCCAATGTTGGGGGGTACCATGGGTACCCCCCAAGTGCACCCCTCCACCCCCCAGGGGGCCCGCAACGGGTCCCCAAAGGCATTCTCCGCATGCCTTTCCATGGCGGAGTCTCCGCCATGGAAAGGCATGTGACCGCCATCATCCTAATATGGATAGCGGTGCCTGCAAGGCACCACCTCCATATTGCAGGCCTTTTCCGCTCGGTAGGCAATCGGGCGGATTGCCTACCGGCGGAAAACCGGCGGACGGTCTTTCCGTCCGCCGGGGTCCCCCCCGCCATACTAATATGGCGGGGGGAAATGGGTGGCGGGCGGAGGGAAATGTAGGCGGATCGCCACCGCCATGCGGGCGGTGGTGATCCGCCCTACATCCTAATCACCCTCAAAGTGTCACCAATGACATGAATCACTCTGTTTTCTGATCCAAACCTAGAAATAAAATAAGAGCAGTAAAAACCATATAACACAGATTATACACATGGGTGTGTCAGCACGTTATAACAATCATATAATGGCTGATATATTGGGCAGGATAATCCTCACCTCCGTGTCCTTAATAGAATTGAAAATTCTTGGTAGGAATGCTAGCAATTGTTTTATTTTATTTCAGGACCGAAGGTTCCGATTATTGATAGTTTAACGCTTATCAAAAATCACAGAAGTAATGTTGCACACAGGTCTAGAAAAACATAGTTTTTCTTAGAAAACCCTCACCCACCCGGGTTGCCCCTTGGTGGCATGCTTCATCATTGGGGTTCATCCCGACCCGCTGCGGATCGAGGCGTGCTACGATTAAGTGAATACCCGGGAGCACTTAGAAATAATGTCCATGATAAAGACAGTGTTCATGAGGGGAGTGGGAAGTAAGTGCTAACAGGTTAAAAATACCTGACTAGTAGGACCCTTACTTTATTCCTGCCTCTAGCCGGTATGGTCAAAATCAGGGGGTTCTGTTTGAAGAAGTAGTCTACAATGAGTTTATCTCTTAAAATTTGTCCCCACCAACAGCTCTAGGCAGTTGATATGAAGGGACAATTCTTGGAGAGACCACCTTCCGTCGGTGGAGATATCTATGCAATTCGCTCCCCAGCCCCACCGGCTGGCATCTGACTCTATTATCAACTCCGGTTGGGAACCGAAGATGGCCCTGCCGGACAAGGCATCCACTTGTCCCAACGACCAGCGGAGTTCCTCCCTCACTTCTCTGCCAGGGAAATCTGATCTGTATAAGACAGGCCCTTCTGAAGATGTTAAATGTTTAACCTCTGGTTTGGATCGAGGACGCTAAAAGACCGACCAGGCGGGCGATCACTTGTAAAGAGACCACCTATCGAGAAAGGACCGACTTCAGTTCCATGTCTCGCACTTTTTTTTTGGGAAGCCTCAACTAGTCCGACTGGGAGTTGATCATAAACCCCAGAAAGTCTGTCATCTGAGAGGGACAGAGAATCGACTTGGTTCCATTGATGATGAAATCCAAATCCTGTAAAAGAGAGACGTCATCTGTCAGTAAATGTTGACCAATGAATGGGACTGAGCCATGATGAGAATGTCGTCCAAATAGACTATCATGCGTATTCCCTGCTCTCTGAGATGGGCTACCATTGGCTTCAGCACCTTGAAGAAACACCATGGCACAGAAGAAAGCCCGAAAGGAAGGACCAAATATTCCAACCACCTGCCCCTTCACCAGAATTGAAGAAATCTCCAGTGTGAGGGAAAATAGCAATAGTCACGTACGCATCCTTGAGGTCCAACCGGACCATCCAATTCCCCTTCCGCAGTAGATCTGCTAAATGATGGATGCCTTCCATCTTGAAATGTTTGTACACTATGTACTGATTGAAATCTCTCAAATTCAGAAGCAACCAGTGGCGCCCTCCCTGTTCCTGAACAAAGAAGACGTTGCTGGAGAAACTCCCGGTGCTGTGGTCGCAATATGCCACCGCATGCTTCTGCAGCTGGTCTTCTATTTCTGCATCTATAAAAGTGCACTCTTGTCTGGAAAAATGTAACTGACGAGGCAGAGACATTTGTCATGGGCTCTATTAAAACTCTAGGTGAAACCCCAGAATAGTCTGCAATATCCATGCATCCTGGGTAAGAGCCCTGCATTTGTGGATGAAAAATCTAGCATGACTGCCTAAAGGCATAACTGAGTCTGGAGAATCTGTGTGCCACCTCTGAAAGAATCCTGCCAATCTCCTCTCCCTCGACTGTATCCACCTCTGGGATGGCCTTGATTATAATAACGGCCTGGTGAGCAGCCCCTGCCTCGCCCTGCCCTATTGAAAAGGCCAAAGACACACAGATGATGGACGGAATGCAGAGCAAATCAAACATTCACCCCCCAGTCAAGAGATCTGGGTTAAATCCATCATTCTTTTGCTCACCATGCCACCCAAGTTTGGACCCAGCCATATGCAAATCAGTCTTGACCCTGTGCCTCATGGGAACAGTCCAGCCCGAACTGCCAAGCCAGGTCCTCCCTGGACCCGAAACAAGCATCCTGGGACAGGTTTCGGGGCATCACCCCTGATCAGCCAGACTGTCCGGTGCTCACTGCACCACTATAGTCAAGCTAGCCTGGCTGATGAGGGGTGATGCCCCGAAACCAGTCCCAGGATGCTTGGTTTTGGTCCAGGGAGGACCTGGCTTGGCAGGGGCTGGACCGTTCCCGTGAGGCTTGGGGTCAAGACTGATTTGCATATGTCTGGGTGGTGAGCAAATGAACGATGTATTAATAGATCGTTGAGACTGGGGTGAATGTTTGCATTGTTCTGCATTCCGTCCATCATTTGTTCCTTTAGCTTGTGTCACCCAAAGTGGGAAGGGTATGCCCAGACGTGGGTCTCGTGCTCACTGCACCACTGGATTCAAGCTAGCCTGGCTGATATGGGGTGATGCCCCAAAACTGGTCCCAGGATGCTTATTTCCAGTCCAGGGATGACCTGGCTTGGCAGTTCGGGCTGGACTGTTCCCATGAGGCACAGGGTCAAGACGGATTTGTATATGGCTGGGTCCAAGCTCGGGTGGCGTGGTGAGCAAAAGAACGATGGATTAAACCCAGATCTTTGTGACTGGGCATGAATGTTTGCATTGTTCAGCATTCTGTCCATCATTTGTTCCTTTTGCTTCTATTGAAAAGGCCAGCCTGGAAAACTCTTTTTATATTCGATTGAGCCTTATCCAGTGAAGTAAAGGTACCCACATACTTAGATACATCCTTGACAAATGTATCTCCAAATAGATGGCCCTCAGCCAAGGGGCCCGCTTTGGCTGAAGCGAGTTCGGTGAGGTTGGAATCCATGCGCATAGGAGAGATTAAGGAGAGATTTGCGCTGAACACGGCGCAGTTCGCGTTCCTCAGCAAACATATAGCCTGCTGGGTCCAGACAGCTAATATATCAGGGTCAACCTGTTCGCCCGTCTCCTTGGCCACGAAGGCCATCTCTAAAATGTTTGCAAGAGGCCCAGCCAAATCCAGTAACTTGTCCTAACACCTTCGCCAAGCACGGTCAATACCCTTTTTATGATCTTTCGCAATCTTCTTCAAAAAGATTAACATGCTCGGGTCAATTTCTGGGGTCTCAACAACCTTGTCAGGGATATCAGGCATTGGACATTTGGCCGGAAGACGGTTACAGACCTCCTTTTCAAAACCATAACTTAAATTCTCATGGAGGTATTCAGACACTTCGGGAACAGGCGCCCAATCGGACGAACGTGGATGGACAATATCCTGAGTATGAAAGGTAAAGGGATTCGAGGGACTTAGATCAGAAACTCGTGGCCTGGCTGAGGCAGACTTTATTGCCTTTTTCATTTTAGGGGGCTTATCATGATCGGAATAGGTGGAATCAGTATTTGTGGTATCAGTATCAGTATAATTCCCATCGTTACGCTTGGGTGTTACACTGAGTATCAGGGTTCACCCAAAGGGCCTTGTGGGAGACTAACCAGAGTGTCAGCATGAGGCCACTCAGAGGACTTGGCTTTCGATTTACTGGGTTCCTCAGAAGAACTGGGCTTGGGGTCCAGTGTTGCAGGATTTTGAAAGCCACGGCATTTAGCAAAACACTTCAATGAAATGTAATAGGCTTAAGGGCAGCAGCCAGAGCCTTATTCACTGTAATGGGAACAGCAGTCTCAATTGCCCTGTTGACTGATCGCTGGACAGAGGTATCCAGAGTGTCAACTAAATTATCTTCCAAAAGGGGCCCCTGTTGCTCCTCATAATAGGACTCGTATTCTTCCTCCTCATAGGGGCTAAATCTTCCATTATTACTGATATCCTTTCATGTAATAAGAAGAAACTACTAGGTCTATCCCCAAAGGATCACACAGGGAGGAGCCAGCCCCACGTGCTCCAGAAAAACTGCAAAAATCTACTTAGCTGCGATCACAATTATTGCAGCCCCAGTGCAGCCAGGATGTCAAAGACAAACTGTTATCTTGAGCATGGACGCGCTCGGTTGGGCAGCCCGATTTTTCCAGCCTGAGCCGGCGTCAAACTCCACGCTGCAAAGTTACTGAACAGGGGGAAGGCGAGCTTTAAAAGAACGCTACGACAAGGAGGGCATAAAAGGAGGGAGGTACGTAGCCCAAAAACGCACAAGAAGAAACACAATTGGGCTACGCAAGTCTGCACAGCTCTTGTAGGATATCGGGCTCGTTATGAGGGAAGGGGCCGATAATAGTCTACATGGGATGACCGCGAAGCGTACCGCTCAAAGGAGCGAGGTCTTGACAGTAAACAAATGATCCCATAGTCGGGACAACACAAATAAACAGTGCAGAAATGGCCGTGATGCGGTCCGCTCACAGAGTGTAACCGGGCAGAGTAACAATGGTCCCGAAGTCGGGACAGCCTTACATGTAGCTTTTTATCCCGCTGCGTGAGTGCGCAGGAAAGGAGCTCAACTTAATAACACAATCATAGACAGTATAAAGATTAGAATTTATAATAGAAAATAATGAAGAGCTGCGAGCAGTAAAGAAAGAGGCTCTTAAGATGGCGATGGCTACTCTTATATGGACTGCTAGTCCGTGATAGGTGTTTGGGAGAAAAGTATCATAGGAAATGTAGTTTGTGGTAAAACGTTTTTCATTGGCTGCTGTGTTTTTGCAATAAAGGAAAGAAAAGCAATAATCGGAGCATCCGGTCCTGAAATAGAATTTAGAGGCTGAAGCTAGGAAGCTGAGCACTGGATTCTGTGCAGTGTATCAGCTCTGCTTTCAGTGGCCCATTGCGCAGAATTTAGTTCACAGCTTCCCGCGCTGCTATACCAAGTGCTTCGACAGGCTCAAGATGGACAGATTCTGCAGAACTTGGGAAAGCCTTTTAGCTTTCAGCCCCCTACTGTGAGTCTTCCCATGCAATGGGAAAAGAGAGAGAAACGAAGTGCAGTACTGAGGTGGGTGAGCCATCAAACTGGCACAGAGAGCCAAAGGTCGACACTGGATCAAATCCCAGTGCCCAGCCAGAGTCTTGAGAATATTTGGTGAGAAAAGGTTGAAAAAAACATAGTTAGAATAAAATATAAGTATTTTCAGAGTTCCAAGTTGTGTATTTTTTAACACGCAGAAGCTTTTTAGCTTACTGCATCATTATATTATTTGGCATGATTGGGCTGACCTAAAGGGCAATCAGGCAGTCCCTGTTGGGCTGGTCTGAAAAATCAGTGTGAGGAATCTGTGTACCTATTTATGGCCTGGTGGGACAGTACTTACTGTTGATTTCCTTGATATTACCACAAGCTTTGTCTGCAGCAAACACAAATGCATGCAGTCTACAGTACCTTGCATTTACCCACACCGAGTGTCTTTACAAGCTCAAAACTAAACTGATTTGCAAATGTGGGACACTTTTTTCCCTATCTGGGTACCTAATGGGGGCCAATTTATTTTGTTTCCTGGGCCTTTTTTGCACCCTAATTCGACTCTGTTGGAAAGTATTAAGTAAAAGTGAGTGTTTAAAAGTGAACTGAGAAACATTCCTGCCCCTGCCCTGATGACAAAGCAATTACCAAACTAAGAGGTACCTTAAGTAAGTTGTCATTGCTAACGACCAGTCAGTGCTGTCGCTGACGACACTGACTGGCCACTGGCAAATCACCGATTCCAAGGGGGATATTCTCAAGAACGGGCGATAATTATCGCCAACCTAGGTTAACGCAACTTTACATAACGCCGTCTATCGCGGGAAACTAACGCTGTGTTAACGGCCTATTCTCAACACGCCGGCAACAGGCGATAGTTTGCCGATAACGCGTCAAATGTCCGTGTTAAAATTACCGGGACGCCGATAAAAAAGGAAACTTGAACGTGAAAAAAGTGGCGATGGGCCAAACAGCGATTAAAATATCAGCGATAAGCAGCGCCAGGCTTGCTATTCCCACGTCAGACGGGAAAAATCACCATAAAAGCTGCAAAAAAAACCCAAAAAACAACAAAGCCCAAACTACTGAGAAGCACCATGGAGGAAGCTGGAGCAACTACAGAGGCAGTCGCGGTCCGTGTAGGAGTGCCGGCCGGGCGATGACGTGGGGCGGGGGAGGGCAGGGTGGGGGTAGCAAGTACGGATTACGGACCAATACAGGTAAGTAAACATTTAAATCAATATAACAAATTTAGTTGCGCGCACTGCATCGCCAAATGCGATGCAGTGCCCGCAACGAAATTCATTTTATTGATTTAAATGTTTACTTACCTGTATTGGTCCGTAATCCGTACTTTGCTACCCCCCACCCTGCCCCTCCCCCGCCCCACGTCACCGCCCGGCCGGCACTCCTACACGGACCGCGACTGTACAGAGGCCAACCAGAACCCCACAAACCCCCCGGAGGACCGGCCAGGGACCTCAGGGAAGGAGAAGGGCAAGGAGAAGAAGAAGAGGAACCAGCGATTCAGTCCGCAGGAAAACAAGATCCTGATTACGGAGGTGATAGAACATCACCAACAACTGTTCATCACCTCCACTGTGTCATTGGCAACTAAAATGCAATATAGCAGTCCATCTTGGCCAAGGTGAATGCAGTCGGAGTGAAGAGAAGGGAAGTGGACGACTGCAAGAAGCGCTGGAATGATGTGAAGCGCAAAACCAAGCTGAAACTCGCTAACAACCGGAAAGCCGCAATGCAAACTGAAGGTGGGAGTCCAGCGCCACAGCAGGAGCTGGATGAGATGGAGGAAATGGTGTCCACAGTCATCAGTGGGGAGACGGTCCACAGTCATCAGTGGGGGACCGGACACTACTCAACATGACCTGACCCAACAGCAACAGGGTGAGTAACGACCAGGGACTGGGGGGACAGGGTGAGATGGGCACAATGGCACACATGCACAATTAAGTATAGCACAGTGCACACCCACAATGACTCTGGATCATGTCCCTGATCTCCTTGGCATACTGCAGCACACATAGAAACAGCAAGTAGGCCCCGTCGACAATGTGCCCAGAGGGGCCCTCCCCACACATCACTAATCTCACAACAAACCCATGCACATGTGCTGAACCCAGCAAAGCTGCGGGTCCGTGAGCCACACTGACAATGCAAGTGATACTGCATGACGATTAGCATGGCTGCAGTCCAATTATCATGACATGGTGCACGCCACGACACTGAGGTGGCTGAGTGTGGACCACATCCGTAAAGGAGCAGGTCACACTCTGACCCATCCACGTGCACAAACATCCCCTGACGTCAACAAGACATCTGTGGACAAACCATGCCCAAGAGTCCCAACTCCCACCAAGAGCCCAATTTACCCAAGTCTGCAACATCTCAGCACTGTATAAGCACAGAAGTGAAAGGCACACCACCTGAAAGGGATAAGGGCCAGCAAAATCAGAGCTGCAGGGGCGACTCTCTCACAATGCAGCACACACACATAAGAATCAGAGCACATCAACATTGAGAACAATGTGGTACAAACTGCAACACTTTCACAACAGAACAGAGGACACAACTGCTGCCGCTTGTGTGTAGAAACTGGCCAATCACATTTGGCATAGCAGGAAACTGTGAGATGATAATGTACAAGTACAACCCCACATCTCTGATGGTGTATAAATGTCCACTGTCCCGCATCAAATAGGCATCTCCTCCCAAACAGTCACAATGTACATTGTCATGTAGTATGTTTGTAAACTTGTCCAATGCGTGAACATACATGGAACACAATGTCAAACTGCATCTCCCCTTTACATTGCAGAGGGAGAATCAACACCTCCTGCAGAGCAGACCGTACATCTCTTCACTGATGATGAAGAGGACCTCCACACCATCGACACCAACGCCCTCCAACAGCTCATGGATACCCTTAGCACCCCACCCCCAGGAGCAGGGCAACCCAGCTGCATCGAGGAGACCCCACCCCTGCACAGACCACACAGCAGGAAGCACCCACCACCACGGCTGTCTCCCAGGACCCCACGACCAACACATGGCATTCCAACGCCGTGTGTTAGAGGGCCAGAAGGAGATGGCTGATCAGGTGCGGGTGGGGTTCGACCTCATGGCAGCCAAACTAGTTGCCATACGTGGGTGTCTAAGTCCCATCAGGGACCACTTAAAGTCCCTAACGGACACCCACAGTCCGCTCCATGCTCTCCAACAAGCCATGGCTGACATCACTGGAGTCATGACTCTGAGACAAGAACAACTGTCTAGTCAGAGTGACTCCAGCGATGTCAGCCGGAGTTGGGACACATGCGGAGGATCATGGAGAACATGGAGCAGATGCAGGCGGAAAGAATGGCTGCCACGGCTGCACACCAGCGAGATGTAGCTGGGATCTTCCATGCCCTGCAGATCCTCATCATGGCATTGCTGCCACAAGGCCTGGCGCAGATGAATGCTGCTTCTACTACTCCATCCACATCTCCGCCCCCTGATGTGTCAGTGCCTCACAGTGCGGCAGACAATCCACCTCCGGCCCCTGATGTGTCACTGCCGCACAGTGCGGCAGACATTCCACCTCCGGCCCCTGATGTGTCAGTGCCACACAGTGCTGCAGACAAAACATCACCACCCACATGTGAGGCACATCACACATCAGAGGACAATGATGGGGATGATTCTGACTTTGTGGTAAGAAGGAAGCGGTAGCATTTATCTCCGCCATATGGCCTGTTTCAGCTTGGTTCTGCCCTCTGCATCATGCCCTGGAATAACACCTTCCACTGTCCCCCGAAACACTCAGCGACACTCACCTTGGCCCTCGACATGGACTGCCATATTTGGTTTGGTTACCAATGACACAGCAATCAGACTGCGGACTGAACTCTTTCTCTTCCGATGAACTTGTCAATCCCTAAAGGACTCTGGCTGGCCCTCCACGGGGCAACAATGTACAGTGGGGTTTGCATGGCCAGGTACTGGTGCAGCTTCAACACTCCACCGAATGTGATTAAAACATTCTAATTCACACAGATGTGTATGTATGAAAGTATGGATGAATGTAGGGGCAGTGATTCCAAAAAAAGGTACTCCCTGGGAACTGATATCAATGCGCATGTTTGACCATGACCCAGATAGGCAGTGAGATGACTGGGAATGTGTGAACTAGCTGTGGCCTCATTGCTCCTAAACAACAATCTCGCAATTTCCCAAGTTAGCCCCACGCCAATATAGGAAATAGGGCTGTGTGTAAAGAAGTCAAAGTCAAAGTTATGTGGATGCCACAGCCCGGAGCAATGATTTGTTTGAGTGTGCAGCGGTTGGACTCCTGGGATGGTCTGTGCGTAAGTGTGAAGGTCATTCCATGCAAGAGAACTACGAGCAAGGACTTCTGTGTGTGGGGTGTGTATACGTTGGTCTTTGGTTAGTGCTGTGCGTAGTGTGGGAGTCGTCATCAGCTGCTAAGGTATCTCTCAGGGGGTGCCAGGCGCATGCTATTCCAAGCTCGGAGGTGCAGATGTGCTACCGCCTTCTAGTTCAGACAAAGGAGCTTTCATCCCTAATGTTAGTTTGTCATTTGTTTGCATTCTGGAAATGTGATGTGGATTTTTTTTGGGGGGGGGATGTCACTGCTTCGCCTTCCGGCACGGTTGAACCCTTACCAGCCATGTACGTGCCCTCACGGTCAATTTTGCATGCTCTGATGTAGCAGTGGTGTTTTGCTGCAGTCTGACAGTGATGGGTACAGGTAGCTGTGAGGAGGCGCGTGACTTCTCACCTTGCACCTATTAGCTGACACTGTTCACTACTATTGATGGATGACGTCCGTGTACACATGTGATCTGTACATGGCACATATGTCCAAGGGACACCTTTGTGTGTTCCACGCAAGGTATTCCTGCCGGCTTTTTTGCTGCTGTGCATCTCCCATGTTGCTGAGGTGTTCATTGTGCCCCCATCCCCCTTACGTCCATGTTGCTCATGTTGTGGGACTTGAGTCACAGGGTGCATCTCTGCATCAGGGTGGTTAATATTTGACCCCAAATGACACCCGCAATTTCATATTTGACCCCAAATGACACCTGCAATTTCATATTTGACCCCAAATGACACCCACAATTTCATATTTGACCCCAAATGACACCCGAAATGTCATATTTGACCCCAAATGACACCCGCAATTTCATATTTGACCACAAATGACACCCGCAATTTCATATTTGACCCAAAAAGACACCCGAAATGTCATATTTGACCCCAAATGACACCCTGTTGTCTTTTTATGAACACCAATGACAGCCTTCATGTCATGTTTTTGTACACATGTGATACGCTGATGAGTGGGATTACGTACTACATTTGACACCCTGAAATGGCATTTCGAATACGTGACACCCTAAACAGCCTCTCTGTACAGAGGTGACATACCCACCATCTATTTGCTATTTGTGAGATTGTTAGCACTTAATGTTGCACTTACACTTGTCAGAGTGATGTGCTAATGCAGAGGACTGACATGCACACAGGGAATGTGTGGTGCAATGGATTCATTTGCACATGCTGTTCATGTGGTCATTTTGTACTGTTCCATGATTGCTAAGGACAGTCACAATGTGACGTGCTCATGCGAAGAAATTGTAAATGATTGTGTTCCTTCGGGCTATTTCTGCTGCAGCTGCAGTGGGGTGTGGTCCACCTGCCTCATCTTCCTCATCATCGTCCGGTGCATCTGGCACTTGGATCCATGGGGCATTGGTGCGTACACATATGTTGTGCAATACACAACATGCTATGATCATCTTGCACACTATTTCTGGGCTGTACAGGAGTCTTCCACCTGTGATGTCCAGGCACCTGAAACGTGACTTTAACATGCTAAATGTGCACTCAACAATGCCCCTGGTGCGTTTGTGGCCCACATTGTGCTGCCTCTGGGCTGGGGTGTTCGGGGCTCGGAGGGGTGTCCTCATTCACGGGCAGAATGCATATCCTTGATCACCTGTGAGAGGTAAGTGAGATTAGTGTAAATTGGTAGTTCTGCATGCTGTGTTGGCAGACCTACAAGTTTTGTGGTGTGTGATTTGTGCGACTTTGGGATTCATGTTTGCCATGTATTGCTTCTGGCAAATGTGCGGGATCAATGTGTATTACGTAGCCTCACAGCTGCTCCTCCCTCCCCCAAGCCGATTTACTTGTGTGCGCTGCGCGGTTGCAACACTTGCACTCCTACGGCACACCATTGTCATGCCTGTCTGCGCATGTCTGCAAGCCTGACAACAACACTGTAATGTTGACCATTGAAGGTGGGCGGCCACATGTGTGTAGGCCTATGGTAAGGATAGGGCGGACACAGATGTAGAGTTCAGGCCTGGCTGAACTTTCGCTGCGATGGAGGCTAGGCCTTTGGCTTATGCTGCGGCAATGAAGATACACACACAACAGTTGGCATGTATGAGCCAAGACCCCGAGCAGTCTTGCGCTCCTTTATTTATCCATTTGGGCGAGCCCGCCCTCGGGGTGCATGCTACATTGCAACATTGTCGATTAAGGGCCGGGTGGCGCCGATACTACAACAGAGACACACGCCATAGTTACTTTTGTGGCCAGCCCGGAACTGAACCATGCCCAGAGCCCAGAACTGAACCATGCCCAGAGCCCCAGGCCATTTCTTTACACTCCTCACACACCTACGCGTGCGCTGCCACGGCGGCGCTGGGATGTTGTGCGCTTCGGAGTACGTCTAAAGACGTTCCACCCAGGCTTTCCAGCAGCCTGCCTGGGACGGGGGTGGCCCCGTGACTCTGAAGGGCTCCAGTGGGGTTACCGAGGACATGCTGTTGGCTGCTGGAGGAGGACTTGTGGGGTAGCCCCACGGGACGATGACTTGCGGTGCACTGAGGTAGGCCCACCTGAAGAGCTGAGCGGGTGTGCAGCCTGCGATGATGCAGTAGGCCTGGAGGTCCGGACTGGAATGAATTTGTCTGAGACCTGCTGGACCGCAGTGTAGGCCGGAAGGAGCAGTCAGCACACAGACCTCCGCGGTGCGGTGCCCCAGGGTGCGCTGCCCCAGGGTGCGCTGGGGGCCTGTTGCGTGGAAGCCAGCGATCGGCTGAGGAGGCTGCCAAGCTCGCGGGCCTCAGGCTTGAAGATTGCACCGGCACGTGGTGGACCCTCTTGGAGACACGCTGGTGGGGGCAGGTGAGCACCGGCACGTGGTGGACCCTCTTGGAGACACGCCGGTGGGGGCAGGTGAGCAGTGAGGCCTGGGTGCGCAGGGGCGGGCAATCACCGCTGGGCGCCGGACGGGTCTGGGGACCAGCGGGCTGGGGTGCAGCAGGCGCACAGGATCGTGCAGGCACCACCGTCATGACCTCGGCCTCGTGGCAGGGTGAGGGGCGCCGCCCTGGCAGACACGCCCCTGCAGGCGATGACGAGATGTGCGCCGGGTGGCGTGTGACGTAGCCACCTCGTCGCCGGTGTAATTTTGTCCGTTGAAGGTGGTCGGCCACGTATGTGTAGGCCTATGGCCAGGATATGGCGGACACAGAGACACACGCAGTAGTTACTTTGGTGGCCATCCCGGAAGTGCACCACGCCCAGAGCCCCGGGCTATTTATTCACACTCCTACGCTGGACTGGCGTACGCCGGCCCAGCCCACCACGCTTATGCTTACAGGGGGAGGTGACATAGCTACATGTCCAAGGTCTTCCCCAGTGCCTGAGGTAACATGGTTGCGTCCACTGTCCACAACACTACAAACACCAGCAGTATATGTCCACATGGACATGTCTGTGCTCTGCATACTCAGGACTGTCCAGCACATCACCGCCACACTTGGCATTGTGTACATTCTTATTCATGGGTCACTTGCCTCCTTCCCACATTCTTGGTTCCCACCTCTCCCCACATTCTGCAATTGTGTGGCAGAGGGGCTATGCCTTTGTGGATGGTTTGTCTAGATGTCTGACCCCTGTTGCCACAGTTACTTGTGTTGTCGTGTCTGGAAGATGGGCATATTGGTTGGCATGGTGTATGTGATTTTGTTACGTGTGCATTCCCACAGTTGTGAGTTGTATGATTGTGGAGTTGAGGTGTGTGGTGTGTTCCGTTGGTACTTACCAACGAGCAGTCCATTTCCATAGGTGCCATCCAGAAAGCGCTGGTTGATGATGGACTGTCGGAAGATGTAGGAATCATGCACACTGCCTGGGAAGTTGGCGACGACATTGGTGAACAGTCCCCGGTGGTCCACTATTGCCTGCACATTGATGGAATGCGTGTGCTTTCTGTTGCTGTAATTGTGTGCAGTGTCGGCAGGGGGCACAAGTAGGACATGTGTGCAGTCAATTGCCCCCAACACGTGCGGGAAGCCAGCTATGGCGTAGAAGCCTTGCTTGGTCTCCAGCTGTTCCTGCGCAGTGTGGGGGAAGTGAAGGTGCTGGGGTATGAAGCTGATGATGGCATCCAAGACAGGTGTGAGGAACTTTGATAGGGCTGACTGTGAGACTCCTCCGACTCTGGCAGTTGTTGGTTGGAAGGTACCAGAGGCCAACAAGTGCAGCACAGCCAGCAGCTTTGTCTGCGGAGGGATGTTGGTTGTCCGCTGTGTTGGTACCGTCAGCCTGTGAGCAATGTGGGTCAGGATACGGAGAATGGTTGTCCTTTTTAGCCTGTAGTGGGCAATGACATCCTCTGGCGTTAAGTCTCTGAGGCTGGTGCGTTTTTGGAAGGTCCGCTGTCTTGTTCTGCGCTGCCTCGGTGGTAGTCCTGGGGGGGGGTGGTCCTGGGAGTGGGGGTGGTCCTGGGGGTGGTGGCGGTGGGTGTTGTGGCCCTCTTGGGTCTCCAAGCTGCATGATTAGTAGCTCCATGGCATCTGTTGGTCTTCAGATGTGGCTCTGGGCTGGGCTCCCTTTCTACTACAGGTTTTTGTCCTACTTAAGACCAGAAAAAAGCAGGTCTTAAGTCCCTGCTGCTAACGTGCCTTATCGCCTGTTTTTTGGACCGCATCGCCGATCTGGCTGGTCGTTGAGAATATCGCGAAGTGGTGTTTTTGTGAGTTTTTGCACGGGAACACCTACTCTGCATATGATTAGCGTTTGTTGTCGCTGTCAGCCTTCACAGGAAAACTGACAATGTCGGCTGTTAGCGCAGGCTTGTGAATAGGGTGATAAATCTATCGCCTCTTTCGTGGCGGAAAAGTGCCGCTAAATCGGCGATGAGTCCTTGAGAATAGGCCCCCAAATTGTTTTTTTTCACTTTAAATTCTTTTCCAACTGCACAGCCAAAAAGGTGGGGGTGCTTTGTCCTTCTTCTTAATTTTTCTTGCAGTTTAATATCACGCAAACTCAGACCCAGGGCAATAGAGTGCTTAACACGAGAACCAAATGTTTTTCATTATTTAAGTTAGAGAACTAAAACACATGAGATTGCAAAAGCAGCGGCAGGTATTGCACTCTGCGGTTAAGTACTTGGGGGGGCAGAAGGATTCCTCTTAACAGCAGCGCACATAAAAGGAGTGCATCACAGTTTTACTGTTATCAGTAGTTTAATTTGAAAAAAGTGGACTGACGGAAAAGAAATCCATAAGCCGCTTAACCATTTGTGTACAAACACTGTAAATGTAAGTGCTCAGCAATAGCATGGCCATCCCTCAGGACAAAGGTTAACACTGTCCTCAAAAGTTTATAGTATATTGGTGCACTGTAAAGTAGTGTTCCTGAATGTAATTCCCAAATTTGACTTTAATATTATAATAAGCCACTCCTTGTCCCAAAGCACAGGTACTCTCCCATTCAAAGAATTGGAGCACTACTAAGAAGTGTCAGCACTATCCCTTCCAAATTATGTTTGCTACGTGAAACTCATCCCCAACTTTACGCCCCTCCACTTTCAGATGTCACCAGCCACCATTGCCTTACAGTGCAAACAACAAGCTGAAAAAATTGCTGTGATATGATGTAAGAAAACTTAGCGCCTGTTGGCCCCTCATTAACCCCTTAACTGCTGGGGCTTTTCCCTCCAGTGCTGAGCCTTTTTTTTCTGTTGGGGTAGTTGGTGCTTAAGGCTACATAACTTCTTTCCACATAAGGTATCTGTTGGAAATGGCCCTCTCTGAAGGATCACCCCAAACATTTTACATTTTGCCTTCCTCCTTCACTTTTTCTGACTTTATTTTTGCTGGCCTTAGAACTCTGAGCACTTTACCACTGCTAACTAGTGCTAACGTGCATGTGTTCTCTCCTCTAAACATGATAACATTGGCTCATAACCAATTGGCATATTTACTTCTAAGTCCCTAGTAAAATGCACTACATGTGCCAATGACTAGTTCATTAAATGCTACTAGTGGGCCTGCAGCACTCATTGTGCCACCCACTTAAGTAGCCCTCTAACCATGGCGCAGGCCTACCATTACAGAGCCTGTACATGCAGATTACACTGCCATTTCAACCGGTCAGGCCTAAACCTTCTCTTTTTATAGATATGTCACCCCTAAGGTAGGCCCAGGACATCCCAGTGGACAGGGTGCAATGTATTCAAAAGGTAGGCCATGTACTTTTGAGTTTTACATGAATTCGTTTTTTACTACTGAAAGGCCTATCTCTCCCATAGGATAACATTGGGATTAACATTACATCTTATAAGTGAAATTCCCAATTGTGAAGAGGTAGACTTTTTCAAATTTGGTGTCTCCTGACTCACTCTTTAAAATAACAACTTATGGTGAAGTCGGATTTTAAGTTGCAATTCTGAAAATGACACTTTTAGAAAGATGGCATTTTCTTTCTTTAGCCATTTTGTGCCTGCTGCCTTTCTCTGAATACATGTCTGGGTTGGGTGACAGCTGAGCTTTGTGCATTCCCTCTAGATAGCCAACACAAAAAGAGCTTAGGTGTGACTTGATTGGCCATCCACATCCTGATGGGCTATCCTGGGTGAGATGGGAGGGAGGGGCTGACACTTACATCATAATAGGCTGTGTCCTGTCCCCACACAAATGGGCAGCATACCCCCCTGGATTGAGTCTAGAGTCAGGGCAGGAAGGGAGATCCTCTGTGCACTTCAAAGCTTTCTTTTAAGTCTCACCCACTTCAAAGGAACAACAGGGTATAAATACTGGACCTCTGACATCATGACTTCAGTACACGTCTGAACCTGTGACTACTCTGCCAGGAAAAAGAACTGCTGTGGCACTTAAGGACTGCCACTCTGTTGGGCTCTAGCCTTGAGGTGCTCTTGCCTTTCTGAGCTGGCCTGCTGTTCTCCTGTTTGGGAAAGAAGGACTGGGCCTTCATCACTTGAACCCAGAGTGACTCCAAGGGCTTGCTGGCTTATCTCCTGTTCTAAGTCTCAAGGACATCAACGACTTCAACTCATCCTGCTACAGCACATGGACTTTGCTTGCTGCAAGTCTTGCCCTGCCAAGTGATGCCAATCCAGTCCCGGGCCCTTAGAAGTGGGTATAAAGTATTGCTTCAACCAGAACCCTTGCATCCTCATCAAAGCCAGCGCATATTCAACTTTGCGTGGGTCAGAATCTGCACATCCCCGTCAAAGCGTGGAACGAAGCTGGTGCATCGCACTCAGAACCAGTGCATCACCTTCGGAATCAACGCATCACCTGCTGCTGGAGCATTAGCCATGCATCGCCTTCGGAACCGGTGACTCGCACTCAGAACCAATGCATCGCCGGCATTCCATGGGGAATCTCGACGCATCTCGCCCACTACGTGGCCCAACACCGACACATTGGTTTGGCTGCACCTTTCATCTTCTTTGATGACAACACAAGCCCAGATTGAGGTACTGTTGTTCAGCGGGTCCAAGTAAGTCCCTATATCTAGACCGCACTCCTACGCGATCAGCCTGAACTTTTGACTTTGCCCCGGTCCAGCGCGGCCATATATCTCATTTAAGCGCTTATTGCTTCTAAGTGCTATTTTACTTTTATTCTTTATAAATTCATATCTCAAATTTTTTGCCATTTTGGTCTTGGTTTATTTATAAAATCATAATCAATTTATCTAACCCGGTGTGAATTCTTTTTGCTGTGTTTTTATTGTGTTACTGTTTGAAGTGTTGCACAAAAACGTTACACATTGCCTCTTAAGTTAAGCCTGACTGCTTTGTGGCCAGTTACCAGAGGGTGAGCACAGGAAATTTTAGGGTGTGCTGTGACTTACCCTAACTAGGATTGTGGTTCCTGATTGGACAGGTTGCATACCTTTGCCAACTAGAAACCCAATTTCTAACATTGGTGTTAAGCATTGAGGATAGGACTAGTGTTTGTGAAGTGCCATACGGTAACTGGGTGTATACCCACCTACATCCAAGACCATTTAGGATTTTTGTGATTTCTCCCTGTTTTGCATTAAAAAAATAATCAACATCATGTCTCTGGCTGTGGAGTCCATAACTGGAGCCACAGAATTTGAGATGGCCAATCTGGAAACATACACAGTGGCCTAGCTTAAAGACTTTTGTAAGGAGATGGGAGTTCCTGCCAAGAGTGCCACCAAGAAAGTGGAATTTCAAATGGTGCTGAGGGCCTCACAGAAGCCCGCTCAAATGAGTGTGATGGAATGAGGGAGCCTGAGAATGGCTCTTCTAAGGAGCCACCTGCAGCAGTTGAGGGTGACACCCCAGAATTTGAGCTCACTGTGAGATCACGAACCAGCGTCCCCTTCAGTGGCTTATCCCCAGAGGAGAGGAGAGAGAATTTAAGCTACAGATGGCCAAATTAAAGCTGGCGGTATAAGAGAAGAAGGCTGAAAGGGAGGCCAAAAGAGCTGAGGCTGAGAGAGCCTTAGCAGAGAATAAACATCTTCTGGCTCATGAACTGAGTCTAAAAGAGCTGGACGTCAAAGCCAGGCAGTCAGATTCCAGCAGTGATGGTGGCAGCATTCATTCAGTACATAATGGAGACAAGAAGGTTTATATCCCCAAGGACTTATTGTCCTCTTACACGGTGGGAGATGACATTGATAAGTGGATTTCTGCTTCTGAGGTTGCACTTAAGGTTCACATGGGGGCCGGGGGGTCAGTGGACATGTCAACACTTGGGAGAGGCTCACTTCTTACATTAAAGGTTGGGGGCCAAACCAAGTACACCCCTATGAAGACCATTTTGATTGCCAAATTTGGACTGACCCCTGAGAAGTATTGCCAAAGATTCAGGGACAGTCAGAGCTTCCCAACCGGTCCTGGGTAGATTTTGTTAATTACTCCAGTTAGGCACTGAATGGCTGGGTGAGGGGCAGCACAGTTAGTGATTATGTTGGGTTGTACCATTTGATCATGAGAGAGCAAATGCTCAGTATTTGTTTTGCAGAGTTGCACCAGCTCCTATTCGACAATAAACTGACTGACCCCAGGAAGCATGCTGAGGAGGCAGACCTCTGGGCTAGCACCAGAGTGTCCAAGAAGGTACCTGGGAGTGACCCCAAGAAGGGTGATTCAGGTTCCTCCCAGCAGAGGGAGGGGGGAAGTTAAGCATGACCCAGACAGATTCCAGAATAAGGGGGGAGGAAAGCGTTCCCAAGTCTCATCTGAGAAGCAGGGTGGTGGTTCTGGTGGCTGGTGGCCCAGGACACCCCATTTCCAACCCCGCTGCTTTGAGTGCTCCCAATTAGGACACAAGCAGGGGGACTCTGTTTGTCCAAAGAAGCCTCCCACTATTGGGACCTCGACAGGAATGGCTAATGTGGACTCAGTGGTAAGCTGTACCAAAGGGCAGGCCGTAGACCATGACATGATCTCCCTTTGTTGGGAGATTGACTCAGAGGGTGGGTTGGCGATCCCTGAGGTTGGGAGTCATCACTTCCACCAAGTGGAAGTGAATGGGGTCCCAGTCACTGGTCTGAGGGATACCGAGGCTAGCCACACCATGGTTGTGGAAAAGCTAGTTACCCCAGAGCAGTCCAGTTGCCAGGTGTGGAGGGTAACTCTGGCCCATGGGCAGGACTTCTTTCGCCCTATTACCCTGGTATCCCTGAAGTGGAGAGGGGTGGTATCGCAGAGGAGGGTCATAGTTAGTCCCCAGATGCCCATAGACTGTGCTCTGGGGAATGAGTTGCCCCCGGTGTAAGAACTGAGAGGAATGGCTGCAAAAGGTGCAGTTTCAGTTCAGTTTTCTGGGGGTACCACTCCAAAGTGGAGAGTACAGGAACCCAGATGGAGGGGCAGGGTGAGGGAGGACTCCCCCTTGTCCCCTGTCCAGCCTCAAGGTGCAGACCATGGGTTTATTGAGCAGTGTCAGTTTACCACCCCTTAACTGGTGGGAGGAAGAGTGGAAGCAGTGTGCAAAGCACCTGGAGCTACTGCTTCCACTCTGAGATACCTAAGAGGTCAGAGAAACCTCAGGAGCTCATAAGGAACTCCTTGCCTGCTTCAAGGCTAGAAGAAAGGCCTACCCAAAAGCCCCATGTAGGACCTCCACCTGCCAGTGGATGGCCTGGGGCCTGGCTCCTGACACTGACAGCTGCCAGTGGCCTCTGTTGGTTGCTTGTAGACAGCGTTCTCCCTGGGTTGGGGACAGAAATAAGTCCCAAGGGGTGGAATGGGCCACATCACTTTGTTGGTCATGGTGATACTGTCTGCCCACTGGGATGCATCTGTGAGCAAGTTAAGGTTAGGTGCTGCAGTTTATTAATGTGACATTCATGTACACATCGCACAGTTTTTGATCTGTAATTTATACTGAAGAGCTCAGCTCGGCTGAACCTTGGAGCAGGCAAGAGAATGAAAACCCCTTTTGTGAATATTTCACAGGTTGCAGAGTTACAGTGTGATCAAAGGATGAAAGTTCTTTCACCCAGAGCTTTGGTAGGCAAAGTGTGAGAGAGCTGATACAGGGTGAGTTGAGCTGCAGCCTTCCATTTGCACTTAACAAAGTTGCCACAATTGTAATAGAATAATTAAAACTACAAATGTTAAACTGCAAAATGTTCATAAAAGGACAGCAAGTGTCAGATCTGCACATGGGCTCACTCAGTGACTCTATATCACAAGGATCACAAGGTTATTGTTTTTGACTTCCTTTCGCAAATAACTGCAACATGGAACTTTAGTACCGTTAAAGAAAACCAAACTTGCAAATCAAAGAATGCACTAGCGCCCCAACAATCACTTAAAAATTGAACTTACCATCTATTAGATGGAATCTAGATGGGAGAATTGCTCAATAATCCGACAGAAAACATTCATGCTGAACAATATAACAATAAATATTGTGTGTTTCACCACTTACAATACCAAAAATGTGATCTATGAATTAAATGTCTTCATAATCTCAAGCATAACAGAGCATTGGTCTCTATAACAGCGAAATTAGAGTTTCCCAGGCAAGAACCCTAAATACATAAGGTGTTTTAAGAAAGAATCCAAAATGAACTTTAAATTGGCCACAATGAAGCAAGGGCTCAATGGACATCTGCAAATACAAAACATCATATAAACATCAAAGTTTAGTACAACAATCGACACCAGATGCAATTTTTAGTGTACGTACAGCCAATGGTGAGGGGGATGAGAGTGGTGAGGATATAATATGCATGGCTCCCCCATAATTCCTGTATCCCTGTACTTCTGAACATGGGAGGATTTGAGAAAGCCACATGAAACATAAACGTGTATGTAACTGTGATCAAAGGGAGGTTTTTACACCCCGGGTTTCTCAGTGGCATTGTTGGTGAGTATTCACAGTTAGCAATCTATAATTCCGTACATTACGATTCAAAAATGTGCATCAGCTTTGTTAGGGGTGACATGCTACCACCACGAAATATACTAGCATGTGGGAAGTTTCAACAACTGATCATGGGAAATCTTACATGAACAATTTTTACAACAAATCAGTCAGTTAATATACGTGATTTAGGGAATCATTTTCCTTAGCCTTACAAGGATTTTCATTTCTTATGCATTTCTTAATCCATTCTTTTTTCTCCCTTTTCTATATGAAATTACACTTTTTGGTAACTGTCATCTTGACTCCATCAAAAATACAAACCCTTAAGAAATGTAGTTAGAACATGATTACATAGCCTCCCAATTTTCAAAACAATTCTTCCACTTATTGTTTAAATGTGAAGTAACCTGAATCATTAATCAGAAAAGAGGCTCTTGGTGGATATACTATGCAATTGTTCAGGACTAGGTATTTTTTTTTTTTTAAAGTTTGCAAGCTTACCAAAATGTCAACATTGCTAAGTTTTTTTAAAGGTGTGGTGAAGCCATCGCCTCTTTGAGCAGCAGTGGAGATATTTGACCACTGCTGCCTATGATTGCTCAGGGAAGTGGATGAACCATTTTGCAGCCACCACCCATCCCCTTATCTACTGCTTGACCCCACAGGCAAAATCTATATTCCCCATTTCCCGCTTCTCCCCTGGGTAAGGTACACATCTCTGAAGCTCTGCTCCTGCACCATCCTAACCCTCACTGATTCTGGACACTCCTCTCATCCCCATAGCAGCTTGTTCTCCATCCTCTGTCCACTGAGAACCTTTGAAATGGTAATTTTAGGGAGATTTTCTCACTGCCGATTGGCTGGACATGTTCAACTTCACCTCAAGTGAAGTCAGGGCACTCTGCAATAACAAA
The DNA here is from genome assembly GCA_963921515.1 of Calotriton arnoldi. Taxonomy (NCBI): domain Eukaryota; kingdom Metazoa; phylum Chordata; class Amphibia; order Caudata; family Salamandridae; genus Calotriton; species Calotriton arnoldi. The sequence continues at coordinate 530,239 of CAWUFW010011129.1, read as the reverse complement.
GCTGCTCACTTTTGGGATCAAAGTGTATACAAATGGCCCACTCCTTCTGTAGACTGAGGGGCATATTAGCAACAACAGGCGAAAACTTTCGCTAACCGCGCTTAGCGCGCATTTTCTTAACGCCGCCTATCACTGGATATTATCGCGGAGATAACATGCTATTAGCAAGGTTTATCTCCAATGCGATAAAATATCCAGCGATAACGGCGAATGCGTGAATATCGCTGGAAATCCAGCGATATTCACGCATTAACGCCATGGTGGACTTAGGCTGACAATCCACCTCCTATTCTACAAACAGGTAAGTCATGTTTTTAGCAGGTGTTAAATTCTAGCGATATTCGCGCTTAGCGCGAATTTTTTATCGCTTTGCCTGTGTTGCTAATAGGGAGAAGTTGGGTTAGCGACTGTTTTCAGTCGCTTTTAGTTGGGAACGCCTACCTTGCATGTCATTAGCGATATTTATCGCTGGCATGCAAGGCGATGGGAAAACGGGCTGCTATCGCCAGAAAGCTGTCGCTAACGCCTGTTAGCGACAGCTTGGTGATAGGGCGATAAAAAAATCGCCGCTTTGGCGGCAAAAAGTGCCGCTAAAGCGGCGATAAGGCCCTTGCTAATATGCCCCTATATTCGGAAAAACCCGAGCTAGTTTAGGTATATGAGATGCATTGGTATCTTCAATACTGATCATTTTTAAATTCCATCTTTGTATATTTGCCTGTAGATCATGATAGTACAACATAGTCCCACCCTCCCACTTTCCATTGTCTAACACAAACAAACCCATTTGGAAAATATATTTATTGTACACATGCATAACTAGATTTGCGGTTCTGAAAATTTGCAAATCCTAATTGTATAAATTAGGAATTACGTTTTAACAATGAAAAAAACTATTTATGGCACTTCAAAGTAACTCAGGTGTACAAAAGGCTTTGTGAATGAGGTTATAATTCTGTTTCAATTATGGTGCATATAAAATATTTTGTTTACAATCATATTCAATCCCAAAAAACGGCAGAATACTAACATATTTCAAAGAATTTTTACATTATTTGTTTTTAATCGCCCAGTTGAAAGTAATGAAACTACTGCTCTTAAGTAAATCTGGCAGCTTAATGTTTTCATAATAAGATCTTTAAACTGGGTGGACTGTTATCATATTTTGGGGATAAACGGAATCTTTAATGGAGTGAATTTTCTCTTCCAGCTTATCCCTATCCAAGACATGGGGATGTTGTCAAAGACTGCATTGAAGACTGCAAACCATCGCAAGATAGCATTGGACTAGAGCATCCCACTTTCTGCTGCAATTCTGATCTTTGCAATCGAGCTGGTATCAATGGCACGAGGGATGATGCAAACAGCAAGGAAATTAGTTATGTTCTATTGACTGCATCTGCCGGATTGATCAGTGTGCTGCACCAGACAGGACTCTAGTCGCTTTGCACCTCCAAAGTGGACTTTGCTAAGCCAAGTTGGTCGCTGAATAGAAGGAAAGCAGCAGGATGTGCAAGGCATATGTAAATAGGCAAGAAAAGAGCACAGCGTTCCAACTGGCACTGGTTCAAAACTCCTGTACATGGTGGTAATGAAGGCAAGATTCCGTCTTGTCAATATATCTCTTCAGATGCTTCTCAAATTGTACTTTTTGATGTAAACCTGTAACAGTGTCCTCAGTTCCTGTAGGTTCTAATATTACTTTTTCTAACTTGTATCTCATTAAGCATGAAATTCAGTCAGTATGTGGTGTAACAGTGAATAGTGTTAACTGTATAATGTAAGAAAGAATAGGGAGAATATATTAATTCAAAATGTTCTATTTTTCCCTCGAAATTTATCCTGAGTCGTACAAATGCACATCTCTATGATACCCTAAACAGTCTAGATACCATTCTATAAAGGTTCACACAGTAAATGTAGTGTATAGTGAATACCATGCCATTCTATTTGTAGGTATCCTGTTTCTGCTTCATGGCCTGTCTTCAGCCTGTTATCTGTAATAAAAAGTGTGAAGTTCCTAACAGCACACCAAAAATGCTGAGTTCACCATGGATGCTCACTGTCTAAGCTGAAATGTTCTATCACTTTTGCCATCAATGACATGGCATGTCACTTAAAGTTAAACATATGGATAGATCTGCTGTACTTTTCTCATGATAATTTTGTCCAGTAAGAGATATGGGGTCATATTTACAAGGATTTACGTCGCCGTAGAACCATTTTTTTGACGCTACGGCAGCTTTTCTTTATTGCAAAACCCCTTTAGCGACATTTTCCACAGTTAGTGCCTATTTTCAACAATGCCAGTTCGGCTAGCGCGACTTACCAAAAATGATATGCAAGGTAGGCATTCTCACAGTAAAACACCCACTAAACCCACTCTGCCATATGTACAAGGAATTTCAGCTACGCATGAAATATCAAAAACTGAGGCTAAGTCCCATTAGCAGCAGATTTGTACCGCTAGGAATTACCTGGTCTTAAAAATGACGCTAACACACTTGTATACAAATTGAACAGACCTAAATCACTTTGGCAAGCTCAACTACGCCATGGATCTCCTGCTACTGCAGCTAGGAGCACCAAGGAGACCACTACCACCACCAGCACCACCACAGAGGCAACACCAGAGAAGGGAGCGGATATACCGTCTGAGGATTACTCTCATTGACCTCAGGCAAGAGGAGGTCATTGCCCATTACAGGCTCAAGAGGGAGCCCATTGTCCAACTCCTGAACCAGATTGTGCCAAGGCTGCACCAACATCCTTCCGAAGTCCAAACTACTCGCTGTCCTGCACATTCTGGTGTCAGGAATTTTTCAACCCACCGTCGCCAGAGTGGCAGGAGTATCCCAGGCATCCTTTTCCAGGGTCCTCCCCATTGTCCTGGATGCCATCATTAGCCTCACGCCACAGTACCTCTACTTCCCCAACAATGTGCAGCAACAACAGGGCAACAAGCAAGGCTTCTATGCCACTGCTGGGTTCAGCATGTGTTGCGGGCTATGGACTGCACACATGTGCAACTTGTGTCACCTGCAGAAACATCACACTTATACCACAACAGGAAGCACAGTTATTAAATAAACGTGCAGGCAATCGTGGACCTTCTTGGCCTATTCATAAATGTACTAGCAAAGTACCCTGGCAGTGCGCATGACTCCTACATCTTCTGGCAAGCTGTTTTCAGTCAGTGTTTTGAGAAGGGTACCTATGGGAACAGCCAGCTTGCTGGTAAGGACATCTCAAACACACGACAGACCACAAGGCACTCAATCAGGAAGGAAAACAATGTCAAATAGGTCTTGTGTTGAATTCTACTGTGCATACATTGTAGCTGTGCCCCCATAAATATTTTCACACATAAAAAGCCAAAAGTACAACATAGACTTTACAAGTTGCACATGTTGACACTAAATAAGCCAGCGTGGGCCACAATAAATCAATGAACCAATCAAACAGGATTCTTGTATAGTGCGACTACTCACCCGTTAGGGTCTCAAGGCGCTGAGGAGGGTGGATTGGCGGTTCAGTGGAAGAGCCAGGTCTTGAAGTCCTTCCTGAATTGCGGCAGCAATGAGGTAGGGAGTTCCAGGTCTTTGCAGTGAGGTAGGAGAAGGTTCTTCCTCCAGCTGTGGTCTTGTGAATCTGTGTGAGCGTGGCCAGCACCAGTCAGGTGGAGTAGAGATGTCTGGTGGGAGTGTAGGAGAAGAGGTGGTGGTTGAGCAAAGCAGGTCTGGCATTGTGAAGGGCTTAGTAGGCATGTGTGAGGAGCTTGAAGGTATTCGTTTTGTTGATAGGTAGCCAGTGAAGTTCTCTTGGGTGGCCGGTAATGTGCCTGCGATGTGAGATGTGCAGGATGAGTGGGTGAAGGCTTTCTGAATGGTCTGCAGTTACTTTTGAAGTTTCTGGGTGGTGCTGGCGTAGAGTGTGTTGCTGTAGTTGAGTCTGCTGCTGACAAGTGCGTGGGTGAAAGTTTCCAGGACCAGGTGGGGATACACTTGAAGATAATATGAAGCAGGCGGAGTGTGTGGAAACAGGAGGACGAAACACAGTTGATATGGTGGTTCATTGACAGTGAGGAGTCCAGGATGATGCAGAGGTTTCGTGCGTGGTCCTGGGGGGATTTCCAAGCCAGGATGAGGACTACGATCTTGTCTGAGTAAAGCTTGAACCAGCTGTCCTTCATCCAGGTGTGACTGCCTCCATCCCGTTGTGCAAGTTTCTCTTGGCGGCTGTGTGTTCATCGGTGATGGAGAAAATCAGCTGTGTGTCGTTGGTGTAGGACATAAAATTGGGTCACTGGCTTCAGACGATGGCTGGAGACGGGGCCATGTACATGTACATGCTAAATAAGTTGTCCCATACAAGATTATTGTGTGTTACCAAATCAATAGGTTTTGGAGGAATGGTGTGCCCTATGACTTCTGTACATATAGTTGGTATGTGGACTGATACACTGTTCGCTGCCTCAGGATTTGCTACATATACTTGTCACCCCAATGAGGTGTTTCACTAGTTACCATGGATGGACATAACACTTGTAGATAGATTATTTTCACCCTTCACATTGACAGCACTTTACCAGTTACACATTATTGTGGCCACCTTGATTTTGCTTTCAATGTATATCAGATATTATTTGCTTTACACATATTTTGACATCTCACTGCCTATCACGATCTCAGAGTCAGCAGACACAAAAGTTTCAAATTTACTCATTATTTAATTTAGTGGCTACACATATTTGCCATTATTGACACTTACACTGTTTTATGGTGACAGAAAACTTACAGCTGGCAATAACAGGTGCATATATTTACATGTGCAAATCACGATTGGTCACACGGACAGTTCATTGGACAACAATCCCAAAGAATATGTATAGCCAGTGGATATCCAGACAGAGTCCTTGTGGGGAGCATGTCATGAGACATGTAGAGGAATTGGAAATTATCAGTCAGCAGGTTGATTGCACTGTCATTGGGGAGGAAAGACCACATTGGCAGTCCACAAATGTTTAAGGTGAATAGAGCAAAGTCATGATGAAGACAGTGACGGCAGATGTTCCGAACCATGTTGGTGTGCACAGGGCTAAGCAGAAACTTGACATTTGTCACTGATGAGTGCTACCCCAGACTTATCCTTTTAAAAGATGTACTGTCCACATCTTCCTCCTCTGATGTGTGTGGTGCCTCCCGTGAGGTAGTGCCTGCATTTGTGGCAGATGAGGGAGGCACAGACACATCAGGAGCAGAAGATGTGAATGCTATGCCTGCAGCAGCATTCATCTGTGCCAAAATGTGAGACATCACTGCACCAAGGATGATCTGCTGGTTCTCCAACGTCACATTGGTAGGCAGCCATGTGGAAGTCCTGCTTCCGCTCCATGGTCTCCAAGATATTTCGGATTTCACCCAGCTCTCTGGCTACATAACTGGTGCCACTTTGGCAGGGCAGTTGTTGATGCCTCTGCCTCATGAACACAGCGATGTCAGCCAGGGACTGCTGGAGGCCGCGGAGCAGAGAGTAGGTGCCTCTGATGGCAACCGAGTTGTCCCTATTGAGACTGAGGCACCCACGGACACCCTCTACTGTGACTACCAGGTTCTCCAACCGCGCCCATACCTGATCTCCCAACTCCCGCTGGACTCCTACCCCAGTCCATTGGAAGGTGATCTGTGGGTCCTCGGAGTCTAGGGGTTTGGCTTTGGTGGTAGGTGGTGCCTGTTGGTTGTTTGGCGTGGTATGTGGAGATGCCACAATGCTACTGACCCACCCAGGGTCGGGAGATTGTTTTCCTATGGAGTCCAGCAGCTCTTGGAGAGTGTCGTGGTTGATGGTTTGTGAGTTTTCATCATCACAATCATCCGTGCTGACCAGGAGGTAAGCTTTCATCCTTTGCAATAGAAAGGGCAAATACTATTGATGCTGTCTGTTACATAATGACATGTTTTTAAGCATTTGACATTCAAAGTGCATGACACTTTCCATTCTCTTGTGATACATGGTATACCTGTTACACCTAGCTGTGGATAGCAGTTTGCACTGTCCATAAATGTTACATGTCAGGAGTTCAGGATTATGACATTACCACTGTGTGCCAACACTGAGTAGATAAGGCCTATCCTAGTAGTCATATCGGAATCACTGACATCCATTCTATTTCATCATGTGCAGAGTTGGTAATGTACAGGGTGTGTGACATCTTATTTATTTCTTCCAGACACTTGTATGTGTGCATTGAGCCCCCTCCTTTGTGTGTTCAAGACAAAGGTCGCACAGTGATGGGACCCTGATCATGAGTGGCTTATCCTGTACCTACTACACTTGTATTGTGTGGCTATCCCCAACAGACTGATATTGTAAGCTGTTACGAAGTGACATGTGTCATGCAGCACCCCAGATGATGTTTCTCTGGCGAAGGGTGAGATGTACCTATGGAGTGTCCTTTTGACAAGTATTTGACAAGACATGGTGCTGCAGGTACTTTATCTATGCAACCCAGCATATTTCCACATACAAAGGAAAGCCTCATACTCAGAATGAGCGTGCCCTCCCCTTGTGTTTTCCCCTGCACTGGCAATGATGAAGACAGGCAAGCAGCAACACAGGCAACTTTGAGCCAGGGTTCATGGATGGCTGCATTGCTGCACAGCTGACCTTTTAACAGCAGCACAGGGATGACACCTACTCCAGTGTATATTGCCCTTCCATGCATTTGTGAAAGGATGCATGTTGACACAACCCAGTCTGTAAGTATTTGCATTATGCCACTTTTGACTCTACATACATAGGTTGCATTCATCTCCAAACCCAGGGGCATAATTACAAGGTGATATCACCACCAGAACGTCACTTTTAGTGATGTTCTGGTGGTGTAATTGCCTTCTGCTTATTTGTAATGCAGCGTGCAGGCACTTAACGTTGGTTAACACCACCTTGTAAATGAGGCCCCTTTCCACACTTCACTTAGCATGAAAGGGCTGTGCTTTGGGTGTTGCAGTAGGCGTTCCACCACAACAGCCATTGCTTTATTAAGCTGCCCCATATTTACAAGGCTGGGGCAGCGCCAACAAATAAGGCCAGGTAAAACCCGGGACCTTATTTACAAGTTCCTTGCACCGCTAGTACCTCATTTTTAATATGGGAAAAACTGATGTAATGGCGGCACAAAGGGCTTGTAAATAGGGCACAGGGTACCTAGGTGGCTACCATTTGACCTGCACACAGTGTCGGCTAGCGCCGAGGCATAGTTGCCTGGACTTGATGACATGCCATATTTCCCCCTAAGTCCCTTGTTGGTACTTACCCTGTTGTTGATGTAGTTGGTCAAAATCAGCACTGTCCTGTCCCTCTACTTCAACCACCGACTCCTCACAGATGACTGCGGACAACTGCTCCTCCAAGGGATTGAGCTCCTCCAGTGGCGCTGGACTGCCACCTCTGGTCTGCAATGCTGCCTGTCGATTGCTTGCCAGTTTCTGCTTAGTTTTGTGCTTGGCATCATGCCAGGGGCATCTTCCAGTCCATCACTGTCCTCTTGACTTCTGCGGTGGAGTTCACCTTGTTCACTATAGACTGACATATAGCATTTTTTGTCCCCAATGACACCTTGAAGCTGACAAAGAGCTGGTGTTGATGCTCCATCACCTCTGCAATCAGTGTCTCATGCTCCTCCTGACTGAATCTGCATTTCTTCTTCCTCTTCCCCTTGGACTCTGGCTGGTCATCTTGGCTGTTGGTGGGGTTGTTGTACTGTGCTGCGGTTGGTCCTGGCTGCTCCATTCTGCATTCAGATTTTGTTTCCCTTTGTGGCATATTTGTACATTTTTTTTCCCGCTAGACGCTGAAATGTGACATTAGGCTGACTAGCGCGATTTTTCTTGCCGCTAATTGACCGTCCATCACTTTTTTCACGCTAACATGTAGTTTCTTGCAACTTGGCACCAGTGTAACCATAATTTTTTCCGGCCGCTAGCTGTTCCTAATGCCACGTAGCGCCGTATCGCAAATAAGCTGCTAGCATGTCATTAGGAATTGGCATACGGCAGCTGTAAAAAAAAATGACGCTAAGCAGCATCAAAACAGCATAGCGACAATCCTCGTAAATATGCCCCACACTGTCTCCGAGCTCTGTTTTATTTTGAAAACTTGAGATGGAAGCAGTGGGCAAACCCTATTTAAACCCAGGTTTTGACCATTGATGAGGAGAGGTCTTAGTGCTAGAATTATTGTCAGAGGTCATACCAGATTGCTGATCCAGCAACTGACAGTCCTAGAGCTGATTTCTCACTCCGAGAGCCGGGCTGAAGGTGTCCATGACCGAATGCATACATTCTCACTCCAATAGATGAGACCTGATTAGGAGCAGCGGACCTAGCTGTACAAAGGTATGATGTGCAATCCACCTTGAGAAACCCAAATGGCAGATTCGCTATTTAATGCTGTAGCTACAACTTACGGGACTGACAGTAAACCTGTGCAAGACTGCTCAGCGGGTCTGTGTCTGTGTCAGAGCTGTGATCCAAATAGTTTTTATAATTCAATATTAGTGCATTGAACTGAGGCCTTGCATCAGAGGGTTAGAAAGCCAACCCCCCCAGCTCCGGGGGGGGGGGGGGGACCCCCAAAATTCATATAATTGGGCGGCCAATGTGAACCTTTAGATTCTGCAGCCGTGTTTGCACTGATTATCAAGAAGATCAGAAGAGAAAGATTCAGACTCCAAGACACATTTAAAAAAAGAAGAAAGTAGCCAGACTCACTAAAAAACACAAGCTGTGCAAACTATGGATACTTCTCTGTTATGGGACTTGGGTGACAGCATTCCTAGATATTGCAGCAGAAGTGACAATAGTGCACCAGACATTCCAGGCGGTAAAATCGACTGATGAGTATATACAAGTTGATACCCCAGACAGACATTTAAATCCTCCAGACATGATTTTATAATGTAGAAATACAGATCGAGGGTGACATACTGCGCAATGTTAAAGCAATATTCTAGCCACATTTATCTGATGCTCCCGACATTAACCTTGCAGAGGTCGACTGGCCTCCCATCTTTACTAGGGCTGCTCCTCGAGGTGAAGAGGTAATAAAACTTGCATTATCCTTCTTGGTTCCTGAAGATGTCAGAGAAATATATGTACTGGAGTGGACTGTGAAAAAAGCTCCAGCCATACAAGCTCAATATCCTCTGACGTCAGAAGCAAAGCATGATATAAAACTAAAAGCTATTTTAGATCAGCTACAGTATCAGGACATTCTAGCTAAGCAATGAATACTCCTCCTTCCCCAGTTTTAAAACCTGACTGCAAATCGAATAGCCTTAAACAGTTACAAACTTCACAGCACGTCTCATGAGAAACCTGTTGCAGAAAAAATATAAGAGAACCCTGTAGATTTTCGATGTGTTTTTCAATCAGAACATAGCGCCTGAAAATGAGTACCTAACTGCTTTGTCCTTTAATACACTTCAATTTTCAGGCAAATGCCATATGAGCTACAAGACCAGTCCTGGCTATTTTATATCAAATTTTACGGAGATCTTATTAACAGATCCTGATGCTCAAGCTTACATTGACAACATTTACATCTAGGATTATGACTTAAATCACACCTGACTAGAGTGGACCAGATAATGACAATATTGGATTCACACGGTTACAAAATTAACTTTAAAAAATTGAAAATCACTTACTTGAATGTGATTATCCTCAGATATGAATTATCCAGCCAGGGCAAGGGTCTGGCACCAGATTACCTGCAGAAATGTGCTACTTTGCAAACTCCAAATATGTTAAGAAAGTTACAAGTCCTGCTGGGATTTCTTAGCTTTGGAAGGACATACTTGCCACACTATGCTGAGCAAGTTAAGCCTATTTACACTTTAATTTCTCCCACATTTTCTGCAAAGAAATTGACTGAAAAACACACAGCTACCTTGCACGCACTCCAAGCAGCCATAGTAGAGACTATGGTAGGCCTAAAAAGACAAACCTAGTTATTAGAATTGTCCCCAGCATCTCAGGTTACATGTATATAGTTTACAATGAAGGATAGACCGTCCTATTGAAGCATGCTTCGCAACAACAGACAAAATTCTTGCTGCTGTGCTGATGGCCATTTTAAAGAACACCCTCTGGCGCAGGGAAAGCTGATAATGATAGTCTCTTACATCCCTACTCTAGAAGTTGCGACAGAAGCTAGCATACCTAATGCTCACGCTCTACACCCGCCTTGGATGCATTGGGCCTCTTCTGTGTGTGCAGGTCATGTAAAATTGAGTTTGATCTTGCTGTTCGCATACAAGAATTCCTCCAATATACACAAAATATACCACAAACTAATAACCTTTTACCCATCGAGTCTTATTAGACACAAGGGGCCTGATTCACAAAGGTAAAGTTATACCAAAAGTTTAACTTTACTACTTTTCGGTATTCATAAAGCTAAGTTACGAGTAGTATCTTTACGACTCTGGAGTTTCTGCACTCGGGGCGTAATCACACACTCAGGCCAGAGATCCGCCCCAAGTGCAGAGATTCCTCTCCAAGTGCTGAGATTCCACTATGAGTGCGGAGTGGAATCTCCGCACTAGGAGTGGAGATTCCGTCCCAAGTGCGGAAGCTCTGCAGTCGTAAAGATACTACTCGTAACTTACCTTTGTGAATACCGAAAAGTAGTAAAGTTAGACTTTTGGTCTAAACTTAGACCAAAAGTCTAACTTTACTTTTGTGAATCGGGCCCTAAGATTTTAGGTGATTGCACTGCAACGTTAGCAGAAATTCATGCCTTGTAACTTGTTCTGCAGGAGGCTGATCCAGCAGTTCCCACACTAGTTGTTTCAGATTCATCCTTTTGTGTGCAAGGTTACAATGTCAATTTGGCGCACCGGTGCCTGAACAGATGCAAAGATTTTAAAGGGAAATGGATAAAGAACAAACAGTTCTTGGAAAAGGTGGCTGTCTTACAAGACAACCTTCTGTTGGTCCATGTGCAATACACCATAGCCCATACAAGCGAAGGAATTCATGCTAAATGCAACTGTGCAGCCAACTTAGCAGCAGAGGCAGCTGTTCACACTTTTAAAGTAGCAGCTGTAACCAGATCTCAAACGAAGAACGACACAGATATTTGGCAGTAATATAAGCAACAGCCAAGGATGGAAAGCCTCCAGACGACTTTCCATGTAAATACTGCTTCACCCTTAGTTCAGATAACACCCCAATGGAATTTTTACCTGGTGTGGGAGAAAAAGCAATAACTAATGAGCAGGATATAGTAGATCTAATTAAGCAGCTCATGAAGGATTAGCATTTGCTCACCCTAGCATGAGTACAACAGTAGCCATGCTACATCAAAGATACTGGTGGCCATACTTACCTGCGATAAAGTAATATTTGCCAACAAATTAAACAATCAAATGTGAAAAGATCAATGCAGACTCCGCTTACTGTCTCTAATCACCTGTTTGGCGTAATTTATCTAAATCATATTGTGATTAATTGTTGCTCCTGATTCCTACAGGGTTCGCCACAAAGTATTGCTGATGCTCGAGCGGTCATAAAAAGATTGTAGTGCTCAGTATCCATGGGTGCGGTTCATTCCTCCCATTCAGACATTGCTCCTACATTTGCTGCAAAGATGTTCAGGGAAGTTTTCAATACTCGCACACATTTCGCGATGAGAGCAATGGTTAATAGAGCATCCAATAGTATGATTTAAGAAGCCTTGACTGAAAGGATGGTAATTTCAAGTCTGGGTTGGTGCCATCATCTGTACAGCGTCCAGAGAGCATTAAATATTTTGTCAAGAGGAGTATTAGGTGGTTGCACTCTATACAAGATGCTTTTCGAAGCATGACTGTACCTGACCTAGATAGTCCTGGAAAGGTGGCGGAAAAGAAACAAAGTCACACAGACCAAACTTTTTATGTTTTGCAGAGCATCCCGACTCTGCCACCCACAAAGAAATTGTTTTAAAAGCCGCTGACAGGTGAATTCCCAAAGTAGGCGTTCTAGTCCAAAAGAGTTTCTGTTATAAGTATTTGGGCCATCTTGCAGACCACCCGTTCCACTGTAATCTTGCCTCCACTGCCTTGTTCTAAGATGAACAAAAATGTGTCCGTCAATCACATTAAAGAGAATTATGTGGCAGACTCTGTTCAGTAGACCCCTCAGACACGAAGGATCATTCAAAGTAGAGCCTCAGAACCTCTCACTACTCTGTAAGAGCTACCCTGAGAAGAGTACAGTGACGAAGATAGCTTGAGTCCCAATCCGGGGACTACCGAGCTTGCTGTGTCTACAGCTTTGCATCAAGTCTCAGACTCCAAGAAAGAGCCTGAAGCTTCAATTTCTACAATTTTGACAGCCCCAATTAATGCTGTGGTTTATTATTAGCCCAGACTGTGTCGACATTGATTGAAATGATGCCTTTGCAAGAAATAGCACCTTATAATAATGACTCTAACTTTGAGACTGCAGAATGTTACAAACACATTCTGCAGTCACTCAACACCACCAATTGCTCCTTGCTTATAATTTTCGTCACAGATATCTAATAATTATGGATTGCTAAATAAGTGCTCTTCCTTCTAATGTGGATCATCATGTTAAATATTGTTTTGCTATTGTTTTGCTATCACTGTCACACATGCCCTGGTCACAAGCTACTGGACTATGGGAACACCCTCTCTGCCGCGATCAAGAGAAAACTCACCAGAAAGCTGCAGAACATTCAGAACTTAGCAGTAGGGCTGGGCGGAATTGGCGTAGCACCACTACGCAGAATTTTGGAAAAAATGTGTGGAAAACGAGCGCACGTCCTGAGGGTCCGTGTGCCCGGGACAGGGGTCCCTCGTGCCCGGGCAGGCTCCCCGATCTCCCCGGCCTGGCTGGGTTGAGAAGCAGAGACCGGCCCCAATGCCTGGGTTTCAGTCAGGGCCTGGGGTTTGGGAGCCCCCGTCCTGCGGCCTGCCAAGTGTCCATCTGCCCGGGACAAGGGTCCCTGGTGCAGAACCCCGGAGACCTGCAAGGGCAGGCGGGAGCCCTACAGCTATGGCTCGGCTCGGGACAGGCAGATGGAAGTCCTTTTGGTCCAGGCCATCTGGTCACACCAATCCCCTCGGCCATCTGGTCACACGCAATGCTTTCCAATGGGGCGACCAGATGGCTGGGCCGCCCTGGAAGTCCCGATGGGGGCTCATTCGCCTCCTCGATCTCAGCCAGGGCTCCAGGAGGTCGGGCACGTCCGGGCCGAGGGTCCCCCGAGTCTCTCGGTGCGCACGGGTTCCCAGAAAGAGGGGTAGCCTTCCTCCAGATTACTAGGGGCAGGGTATGGCGGGACACCCCTCCCGGGCTGGCGGTTCTCAGCAGGGGACCAGATGGGCTGGGCCCGGACGACACCTCCCCTCCGTCCAGGGGCTCCCTCCTCCGGCCCACGGCGTGGCAAAGTGCCCGGTACGGGCTTCATGGGTCCCGGGCAGTCCTCCCCGGGCGTCTGGGCCCCAGGAGTGCCTGCGAGCCTCCCCATGCCTGAGGCCCAGCATGGGGTCTCCGAGCCCCCCCGAGCCCTGCAGCCCCGGAGCCCTGCAGCCCCGGAGCCCGGCAGCCCCCGAGCCCTGCAGTCCCCGAGCCCTGCAGGCCCTGAGCCCTGCAACCCCGAGCTCTGCAGCCCCCGAGCCCTGCAGCCCCCGAGGCCTGCAAGGGCAGGCGGGAGCCCTCCCGCGAAGGCTCGGGGCAGGCAGATTGGCGTTATTTCTGTCCCGGCCATCTGGTCCCACCAATCCCCTCGGCCATCTGATTGCACGCAATGCTTTCCAATGGGGCGACTAGATGGCCGGGCCGGCCTGGAAGTCCCGATGAGGGCTCATTCGCCGCCCCGATCCCAGCCAGGGCTCCAGGAGGTCGGGGGCCTCCGCGCCTAGGGTCCCCTGAGTCTGGCGGTGCGCACAGGTTCCCAGAAAGAGGGGTAGCCTTCCTCCGGATTACTAGGGGCAGGGTATGCCAGAACACCCCTCCTGGGCTGGCGGTTCTTTGCCGGGAACCAGATGGGCTATGCCCGGACAACACCTCCCCTCCGTCCAGAGGGCTCCCTCCTCCGGCCCACGGCGTGGCAAAGTGCCCGGGATGGGCTTCATGGGTCCCGGGCAGTCCTACCCCGGGCGCCCGGGCCCGAGAGCTCTGGAGGTCCTCCCCATGCCTGAGGCCCAGCCGGGTGTCCCCGAGCTCCCGTGGACGCAGAGCCCCCGAGCCCTGCGTGAGCAGGCGGGAGCCCTACCGTGAAGGCTCGGGCGGGCAGATGGGAGTCCTTTCGGTCCCGTATGCCCGGACAACACGTCCCCTCCTTCCGGGGGGGGGCTCCCTCCTCCGGCCCACGGCGTGGCAAAGTGCCCGGGACGGACTTCATGGGTCCCGGGCAGTCCTACCCCGGGCGCCCGGGCCCGAGAGCTCTGGAGGTCCTCCCCATGCCTGAGGCCCAGCCGGGGTCCCCGAGCCCCCCGGGAAGCGGAGCCCCCGAGCCCTGCGTGGGCAGGTGGGATCCCCACCACGAAGGCTCGGGGCGGGCATATGGGAGTCCTTTCGGTCCCGGCCGTCTGGTCGCACCTTTCCCCTCGGCCATCTGGTCACACGCAATGCTTTCCAATGGGGCGACCAGATGGCCGGGCTGCCCTGGAAGTCCCGATGAGGGCTCATTTGCCTCCCCAATCCCAGCCGGAGCTCCAGGAGGTCGGGTGCGTCCGGGCCTAGGGTCCCGTGAGTCTCTCGGTGAGCACGGGTTCCCAGAAAGAGGGGTGGCTTTCCTCCAGATTAGTAGGGGCAGGGTATGCCAGAACACCACCCCCTGGGCTGGCGGTTCTTTGCCGGGGACCAGATGGTCTATGCCCGGCCAACACCTCCCCTCCATCCGGGGGCTCCCTCCTCCGGCCCGCTGCGTGGCAAAGTGCCCGGGACAGGCTCCATGGGTCCCGGGCAGTCCTCCCCCGGGCGTCCGGGCCCGAGAGCTCCGGTGGTCCTCCCCGTGCCTGAGGCCCAGCCGGGGTCCCCGAGCCCCCGGGAAGCGGAGCCCCCGAGCCATGCGTGGGCAGGCAGGAGCCCCACCGCGAAGGTTCAGGGTGGGCAGATGGGAGTCCTTTTGGTCCCGGCCATCTGGTCGCACCTTTCCCCTCGGCCATCTGGTCGCACGCAATGCTTTCCAATGGGGCGACCAGATGGCCGGGCTGCCCTGGAAGTCCCGATGAGAGCTCATTTGCCTCCCCGATCCCAGCCAGGGCTCCAGGAGGTCGGGCACGTTCGCGCCCAGGGTCCCCAGAGTCTCGTGGTGCGCATGGGTTCCCAGAAAGAGGGGTAGCTTTCCTCCGGATTAGTAGGGGCAGGGTATGCCGGGACACCCCTCCGCGGCTGGCGGTTCTTTTCCGGGGACCAGATGGGCTATGCCTGGTCAACACCTCCCAGGTGTCCTGGCCTCCCTCCTCCGGCGGCCCGCGGCGTGGCAAAGTGCCCTGGACGGGCTCCAGGGGTCCCGGGGAGTCCTCCCCCCAGCGTGCGGGCCCCCGTGCCTGAAGCCCAGCCGGGGTCTCTGAGCCCCCGAGCCCTGCTAGGGCAGGCGGGAGCCCTACCGGGAAGGCTCGGCTTGGGGCAGGCAGATGGGAGTCCTTTCAGTCCCGGCCATCTGGTCGCACCTTTCCCCTCGGCCATCTGGTCGCACACAATGCTTTCCAATGAAGCGACCAGATGGCCGGGCCACCCTGGAAGTCCCGATGGGGGCCCATTCGCCTCCCCGATCCCAGCCAGGGCTCCAGGAGGTCGGGCGCCTCCACGCCCTGGGTCCCCTCCATCACTCGGTGTGCACGGGTGCCCAGAAAGAGGGGTGGCTTTCCTCCGGATTACTAAGGGCAGGGTATGCCGGAACACCTCTCCCGGGCTGGCAGTTCTCTACCGGGGACACCTCCCAGGCATCCGGGGCTCCCTCCTCCGGCCCGCGGCATGGCAAAGTGGCCGGGACGGGCTCCATGGGTCCCGGGCAGTCGTCCCCCGGGCGTCCGGGCCCCAGAGCTCCGGTGGTCCTCCCCGTGCCTGAGGCCCAGCCGGGGTCTCCGAGCCCCTGGGAAGCGGAGCCCCCGAGCCCTGCGTGGGCAGATGGGAGCCCTACCGCGAAGGCTCGGGCGGGCAGATGGGAGTCCTTTCGGTCCCGGCCATCTGGTCGCACGCAATGCTTTCCAATGGGGCGACCAGATGGCCAGGCCGACCTGGAAGTCCCGATGAGGGCTCATTTGCCTCCTCGATCCCAGCCAGGGCTCCAGGAGGTTGGGCACGTTCGCGCCTTGGGTCCCCTCCATGGCTCGGTGCGCACAGGTTACAAGAAAGTGGGGTAGCCTTCCTCCGGATTACTAGGGGCAGGGTATGCCGGGACACCCCTCCTGGGCTGGTGGTTCTCAGCCGGGGACCAGATGGGCTGGGCCCGGACAACACCTCCCCAGCGTCCGGGGCTCCCTCCTCCGGCCCGCGGCATGGCAAAGTGCCCGGGACGAGCTCCCCAGGTCCTGGGCAGTCCTCCCCCGGGCGTCTGGGCCCGAGAGCTCCGGCGGTCCCCCCGGTGCCTAAGGCCCAGCTGGGGTCCCCGAGCCCCCGGGAAGCGGAGCCCCCGAGCCCTGCAAGGGCAGGCGGGAACCCTACAGCAAAGGCTCGGGGGCGGGGCAGATGGGCATCCTTTTGGTCCCGGCCATCTGGTCGCACCTATCCCCTCGGCCATCTGGTCGCACGCAATGCTTTCCAATGGGGCGACCAGATGGCCGGGCCAGCCTGGAAGTCCCGATGAGGGCTCATTTGCCTCACCGATCCCAGCCAGGGCTCCAGGAGGTCGGGAGCGTCTGCGCCTAGGGTCCCCTCAGTCTCGCAGTGCGCCCGGGTTACCAGAAAGGGGGTAGCCTTCCTCCGGATTACTAGGGACAGGGTACTCTGGAACCCCTCTCGGCCTAGTGGTCCTCAGCCGTCAGCTGGACGGGCCAGGATGCTGCCCCAGCCTGGGGTCCGTCCCCGGGCCAGCCGTGTGGCAGGATGCCCGGGACGGGGTCCCGCAGGCCCGGGGAGCCTCCCCTTGCTCGGCTGGGTTCAGGGGCTCCCAGGGGCACTGGGGAGGGTGGCCTCCCCACCCTGGGCTCCGTCATCGGTCCTGCCGCGTGGCAGGGTGACCGGAACGGGGTCTTGCGGGCCCGGGGAGGCTGCCCCTTTGCTCCGAAAGCCCCGGCTGGGTCCAGGGGCCCCGCCGGGCCCCAGGTCAGGTGCTCCAGCCCTGGGCCCCGTCCCCCGGCCTGCCGCCCCGCCAAAGGCCCGGGACGGGGTTCTGTCATGCCCGGGGAGCCTCCCTCTGCTCGGCTGGGTTCAGAGGCTCCCAGGGGCCCCGGGGAGGGCAGCCTCCCACCCCGGGCTCTGTCCTCGGTGCTGCTGCATGGCAGGGTGCCCAGGACGGGGTCCCGCGGGCCCGGGGAGGCTTCCCCTGCACCTCTGTGCCTGGGAGCCCCGGACGGGTCCAGGGGCCCCTCCGGGCCCCGGGTCGGGTGCTCCAGCCCTGGGCCCCGTCCCCCGGCCTGCCGCTATGAGAAAGGTCCGAGACGGGGTTCCGTCGTGCCCGGGGAGCCCCCCCTCGCTTGGCTGGGTTCAGGAGCTCCGTCTGGGGCCCCTGAGGGCCCCGGGGAGGGTGGCCTCCCCACCCCGGGCTCCGTCCTCGGTCCTGCCGCGTGGCTGGGTGCCCGGGACAGGGTCCCGCAGGCCCAAAGAGGCTTCCCCTGCGCCTCTGGGCTGGGGAGCCCCAGCTGGGTCCAGGGGCCCCTCCGGGCCCCTGGTCGGGTGCTCCAGCCCTGGCCCCCGTCCACCGGCCTGCCGCTATGCCAAAGGTCCGAGACGGGGTTCCGTCGTGCCCGGGGAGCCCCCCCTCGCTTGGCTGGGTTCAGGAGCTCCGTCCAGGGCCCCTGAGGGCCCCGGGGAGGGCGGCCTCCCCACCCCGGGCTCCGTCCTTGGTCCTGCCGCATGGCAGGGTGCCCGAGACGGGGTCCCGTGGGCCCGGGGAGGCTTCCCCTGCGCCTCTGGGCCCGGGAGCCCCGGCTGGGTCCAGGGGCCCCTCCGGGCCCCGGGTCGGTTGCTCCAGTCCTGGGCCCTGTCCCCCAGATGGCCGCTATGCCAAAGTCCGAGACGGGTTCCGTCGTGCCCGGGGAGCCCCCCTCGCTTGGCTGGGTTCAGGAGCTCCGTCCGGGGCCCCTGAGGGCCCCGGGGAGGGCGGCCTCCCCACCCCGGGCTCCGTTCTCGGTCCTGCCGCATGGCAGGGTGCCCAGGACGGGGTCCCGTGGGCCCGGGGAGGCTTCCCCTGCGCCTCTGGGTCCGGGAGGCCCGGCTGGGTCCAGGGGCCCCTCTGGGCCCCGGATCGGGTGCTCCAGCCCTGGGCCCCATCCCCCGGCCTGCCGCTATGCCAAAGGTCCGAGACGGGGTTCCGGCGTGCCCGGGGAGCCCCCCTCGCTTGGCTGGGTTCAGGAGCTCCGTCCGGGGCCCCGGGGAGGGCGGCCTCCCCACCCCAGGCCCCGTCCTCGGTCCTGCCGCGTGGCAGGGTGCCCGGGACGGGGTCCCGTGGGCCCGGGGAGGCTTCTCCTGCGCCTCTGGGCCCGGGAGCCCCGGTTGGATCCAGGGGCCCCTCTGGGCCCCGGGTCGGGTGCTCCAGCCCTGGGCCCCGTCCCCCGGCCTGTGGCTATGCCAAAGGTCCAAGACGGAATTCTGTCGTGCCCGGGGAGCCCCCCTCGCTTGGCTGGGTTCAGGAGCTCCGTCCGGGGCCCCGGGGAGGGCGGCCTCCCCACCCTGGGCTCCGTCCTCGGTCCTGCCGCGTGGCAGGGTGCCCGGGACGGGGTCCCGCAGGCCCGGGGAGGCTTCCCCTGCGCCTCTGGGCCCGGGAGCCCAGGCTGGGTCCAGGGGCCCCTCTGGGCCCCGTGTCGGGTGCTCCAGCCCTGGGCCCTGTCCCCCAGAGGGCCGCTATGCCAAAGTCCGAGACGGGTTCCGTCGTGCCCGGGGAGCCCCCCTCGCTTGGCTGGGTTCAGGAGCTCCGTCCGGGGCCCCTGAGGGCCCCGGGGAGGGCGGCCTCCCCACCCCGGGCTCCGTCCTCGGTCCTGCCGCATGGCAGGGTGCCCAGGACGGGGTCCCGTGGGCCCGGGGAGGCTTCCCCTGCGCCTCTGGGTCCGGGAGGCCCGGCTGGGTCCAGGGGCCCCTCTGGGCCCCGGATCGGGTGCTCCAGCCCTGGGCCCCATCCCCCGGCCTGCCGCTATGCCAAAGGTCCGAGACGGGGTTCCGGCGTGCCCGGGGAGCCCCCCTCGCTTGGCTGGGTTCAGGAGCTCCGTCCGGGGCCCCGGGGAGGGCGGCCTCCCCACCCCAGGCCCCGTCCTCGGTCCTGCCGCGTGGCAGGGTGCCCGGGACGGGGTCCCGTGGGCCCGGGGAGGCTTCTCCTGCGCCTCTGATCCCCGGGAGCCCCGGTTGGGTCCAGGGGCCCCTCTGGGCCCCGGGTCGGGTGCTCCAGCCCTGGGCCCCGTCCCCCGGCCTGTGGCTATGCCAAAGGTCCAAGACGGAATTCCGTCGTGCCCGGGGAGCCCCCCTCGCTTGGCTGGGTTCAGGAGCTCCGTCCGGGGCCCCGGGGAGGGCGGCCTCCCCACCCTGGGCTCCGTCCTCGGTCCTGCCGCGTGGCAGGGTGCCCGGGACGGGGTCCCGCAGGCCCGGGGAGGCTTCCCCTGCGCCTCTGGGCCCGGGAGCCCAGGCTGGGTCCAGGGGCCCCTCTGGGCCCCGTGTCAGGTGCTCCAGCCCTGGGCCCTGTCCCCCGGCCTGCCTCTATGCCAAGGGCCCGGGACGGGGGTCCGTCGGTCCCGTGCAGACCTCCCCCGCTTCGCCTGCTTGTCGAGGTGTCTGCGGGCCCCGGGTCGGAGGGCCCGTCGGCTCCACCCCCTCGCAGCCCCAAGCTTGAGGCCCAGCTGGGGCCCCGGGCCTCCGGCTACCCCATGCTTCGGCACCTCTCACCCTCTTTCGTTAAGGCACAGAGCGACCAGATGGCCGCCCTTTCGAGCCCGGCCATCTGGTCGCACCTTTCCCCTCGGCCATCTGGTCGCACCGATCCCCTCGGCCATCTGGTCGCACCGATCCCCTCGGCCATCTAGTTGCACTCAATGCTTTCCAATGGGGTGACCAGATGCCCGGGCTTCCCT
>CAWUFW010011129.1:487500-502500 GCA_963921515.1 Calotriton arnoldi | reverse complement strand
CATAGGTGCCTTTCGGGGTCGGGTTTCGTCGTCGATTTGAATGGCGATCTGGTGCAAAGTGCTGCTGGCGACCAAGTGGAAAGTGTCCGGGTGGATCCAAGAGTGGATCGGAGATCTGAAGAACCTGAAAGCAGAGGGGACAGAGTCTGGGTCACTAGCCAGTGACCAGGAAGGCGATGAGCAGATGCCCACCGATGTCGAGTGCTTCAGGTAGGTTGACGGTCGTCTTGACTCTTCAGCCACGAGGTCCAGGAGGTGTTGTCGGCAACCAGGAGCAGGATTCGGGCTGGTACACGATGTCTGTCGAGTGCTGAGGTATCGGCGACCGGATTGGACCCAGCAAGCATTGGCAACGGCAAGTCTCGATGAAGTTGAAGATTGACAATTGTGCAGACCAGCAAGGTCTGAGGGACTCACCCAGTGAGGGTAAGTGAGGGCAGGCCTAGAGCAATCAGGGAGCCCAAGAAAAAAAGGATTGGCCTTCGTGAAGGGCTACTAGCCAACGGGCTAGCGACCGCGAAGGAGCCTTGAGACGGTGCACGTGGAGCTGGCTCACAGGACACTCGTGGAGTGGAGGCCAGTGATCTTCGGTGCAGTTGGTGCTGGAGGCTAGGGCTACTCGAAGCCCAAAGCACAACTTTGTGGGAGACCCAGAAGAGGATGTACTTGCAAATGCGTGCGGTGTCCAGGGGTCACGGTTCCACGTTACCCACGACAGCTACGGGCCTCAGCTTTGCTGGGGACTCAGGGCAGCCTCGGCGAAGTTTGGAAATCCACCTCTAGTGATGCAAAGACTTCGGCGTCCGACGGGAGCTTAGGCGATGCAGACCGGACAATTGCTTCTTTGGTGCCTGCCAAGCAGGGGAGTCACTCCTTGACCCCAAGGGAGATTCTTCTGTCCTCTAATCTTGTAGTAGAGCGTCGAAGGTCCAGGATTCTGTTTCAGAGTTTCGTCCAGGGATAATCTAAAGTCCTAAGGACTGGGTTCCTATACTTATACTAAGTTTAGGGGTTGGACTTACTCTGTGGCCCCACCTATGGGTGGGTCAGGGCAGAGGGGTGGCTACACCCCTTTCCCTTTGTCCAGTTCACGCCAAAGCAGGGGCTGGAAGCTCCTGATCCGGTTTGAACTGGGGTATGCACAGGGACACCAAATGTGCCCCCAGTGCAGGACTTCAAAGCAACCAAGAGTGCTCCCGCCCAGCCCCAATACACATTATCCTGTCTGGGGAGGTGGTTACACCTCCCTGTGACAGGAAACCTATTGTCCAGGCCTCCCCTGCCGGAGTTTCGTCCAGCAGCAGGAGGCCAGACTTGTGTCTGTGGCAGCAGCATCCATTTTGTGATGCCAGGGCTTTAGAAAGAAGTTACCGGGCAAGCCAGGGTTAACATGTCTCTCCCTCTAGAAGGGTGGAATGCTACCCCCGCCGCCAGAATTGGCGGGGGGGTAGTATTCCAAGATGTTTGACACCAAACACGACATGTTTCGGTGCAGCCATCCCAAAGTTAGCATTTAACGCGAGGTTATTATGCGCTTAAGAGTATATGGTCAGGCTGCACTACAAACAGCATCAGAGAAGGGTCTCCGACCGCTGCAGAGGGGCCCTGCTCATGCAGGGGCACCCTCTCACATAGGAACCATGCACTCTGCCTTCAGGAGTGACAAGGCCTGCCATAGGAGTGACTTATAGGTTTATATGTGTGTGGGTATGTAGTGATATAGGTAGCCTATATCACAGTAAGGGGTGCATGCACCACCTTACCCAGGCTGCAGTAGCAGACCTGTGGTGCCAGTTTGGATGGCCTTCCAGGGGTGGCATAATACATGCTGCAGCCCCTGGCAGGCCTCTGAGGTACCTATGCCCTGGGTACATAGTATACCATATACTAGGGACTTATAAGGGCACTCCAGATTCCAATTAGAGATGTGCCTAAGGCACATGGAAACCATTTTAAAGAGGAAGCAGCTAGGCTGGGGTTCTGATTAGCAGGGCCCCAGCCAGACTAAGGTCGAAAAACAGTGAAGCATCAGCAAAAAGTGGGGGTACCCATGTGAAGCAGATCCTACTCTCCTACACAACCCCCCAAACGTAGGGACATTAAACTAACCTTGACCAGTTGAGTCTTCATGTTCTAAGTGGAAGTACCTAGAGAGTCCATCTGCATTGGCATGGTTACTCCCAGGTCTATGTTCCACTGTGAAGTCCATCCCCTGTAGGGAAATGGACCACCTAAGCAGTTTGGGGTTTTCACCCTTCATTTGTTTTAGCCATAAGAGGGGCTTATGGTCTGTTTGAACAAGGAAGTGAGTACCAAACAAGTATGGCCTCAACTTCTTCAGAGCCCAGACCACAGCAAAGGCCTCCCTCTCAATGGCTGACCAACGTTTCTCTCTAGGGGTCAGCCTTCTGCTAATGAAAGCTACTGGCTGATCCTGACCTTCTTCATTCAATTGTGACAGTACAGCCCCTACCCCCAATTCAGATGCATCAGTTTGAACAATGAACTTCTTGGAGTAATCAGGACTCTGTAGAATGGGAGCAGTGCACATGGCCTGCTTCAGGTCATCAAATGCCTTTTGACAGTTAGCTGTCCACTGAACTTTCTTGGGCATTTTCTTAGAAGTTAAGTCATTCAGGGGTGTCACTATTGATCCATACCCCTTGACAAATCTCCTATAGTACCCAGTCAGGCCTAAAAAGGCTCTCACCTGAGTCTGGGTAGTTGGAGCAGTCCAGTCCTTGATGGTCTGAATCTTGCTCTGCAGTGGTTGAACCTGGCCTCCACCCACAAGGTGGCCCAGGTACACAACCTGACTCTGCCCTATCTGGCACTTGGTGGCCTTGATAGTCAGGCCTGCCTTTTGCAGGGCCTGTAAAACATTCCTGAGGTGGACCAGGTGATCCTCCCAGGTGGAGCTAAAGACAGCAATATCATCTAGATATGCTGCACTATAGGCTTCCAGGCCTGTGAGGACTGTATTCACCAACCTCTGAAAAGTGGCAGGTGCATTCTTCAGACCAAAGGGCATCACCTCAAATTGGTAATGCTCACTAGGGGTTGAGAATGCTGTCTTTGGCTTTGCATCATCAGCTAGTCTGATCTGCCAGTAGCCACCTTCAGGTCAAATGTGCTTAGATATTTGGCTGAGGCCAAAGTATCTATTAGCTCATCTGCCCTAGGTATTGGATGGGCATAAGTCCTAGTGACTGCATTGAGACCCCTGTAGTCCACACAAAACCTCATCTCTCTTTTTCCACCACTGGTGTGAGGTTTTGGCACAAGGACCACTGGACTAGCCCAAGGGCTATCTGAGGGTTCAATAACTCCCAAATCCAACATTTTCTGGACTTCTGTCCTGATACAGTCCCTGACATGGTCAGGTTGCCTATAAATCTTATTTTTAATAGGCAGACTGTCCCCAGTGTCCACTTCATGAGTGCACCAGGTGGTCTGACTGGGTGTCAGTGAAAACATGTGTCTAAACTGATTGAGCACCTGTCTACAATCAGTTTGCTGCTGGGTAGTGAGGCTGCCTGCCAAGGCTACACCATCTACTGACCCATCGTCAGGGTTCTGTGAGAGCAGGTCAGGGAGTGGGTCACTCTCTTCCTCCTGCCCTTCATCAGTAGCCATGAGCAAGCCCATGTCTGCCCTGTCCACATATGGTTTTAACCTGTTGACATGGAGAACCCTGTGGGGACTCCTGGGTGTTCCTAGGTCTACTAAGTAGGTAACCTCACCCTTCTGTTCAACAATAGTGTGGGGTCCACTCCATTTGTCTTGGAGAGCTGCTGGGGCCACTGGCTCCAACACCCACACCTTCTGTCCTGGCTGGTAAACAGTCAGTACAGCCTTTTGGTCATGCCAAGCTTTCTGAAGTTCCTGGCTAGCCTCAAGGTTTTTAGTTGCCTTTTTCATATACTCAGCCATCCGGGAGCGGAGACCAAGTACATAGTCCACTATGTCTTGCTTTGGGGGCTTGAGAGGTAACTCCCATCCTTCCTTCACCAAGCACAATGGACCCCTGACAGGGTGACCAAACAAAAGTTCAAAAGGGCTGTAACCAACCCCCTTTTGAGGCACCTCCCTATATGCAAATAAAAGGCAGGGCAAGAGTATGTCCCATCTTCGCCTAAGCTTTTCTGGGAGCCCTTTAATCATGCCCTTCAAGGTTTTGTTGAATCTCTCAACTAAACCATTGCATTGTGGGTGATAGGGTGTGGTGAACTTGTAAGTCACTCCACACTCCTTCCACATTGCTTTTAAGTATCCAGACATAAAGTTAGCACCCCTGTCTGATACCACCTCCTTAGGAAAGCCCACTCTTGAGAAAATTCCCAGGAGGGCCCTTGCCACCACAGGTTCTGTAGTGGTCCTAAGGGGAATAGCCTCTGGGTACCTGGTGGCATGATCCACTACCACCAGGATAAACCTGTGCCCAGATGCTGTTTGGGGATCCATGGGACCAACAATGTCAATCCCCACCCTTTCAAAGGGAACCCCCACCACATGTAGTGGTATCAGGGGGGCCTTTGTAGTGCCACCTGCCTTGCCACTGGCCTGGCAGGTTACACAGGAGCGCCAAAACTCCTTGGTGTCTTCAGACATGTGGGGCCAGTGAAAGTGAGGGACAATTCTGTCCCAAGTCTTGTTCTGCCCCAGGTGACCTGCTAAGGGAATATCATGGGCTAGGGTCAATAGGAAGCCCCTGAACTTCAGAGGTATAACCAACCTCCTGGTAGCACCAGGCTTGGGGTCTCTACACTCTGAGTACAAGAGTCCATCATCCCAATACACAGTATGGGGACCACTAGCTTTCCCAGCAGCCTCAGCAGCAGCTTGCTGTCTGAGGGGTTCAAGAGAGGGGCAGCTCTGCTGCTCCTGGCTCAGATCTGCCCTGGAAGGTCTCCCTGTCCCCAAGAACTCAACCTGGTCAGGTTCAAGCTCCTCTGGGACAGTTCCTTCCTCAGGACTGAGATCATCCCCCTCAAGGGACTGATCTTCCTTCTGAGCCACGGGGGAAAGCACTGCCTTTACCCTACTACTCCTCCTCTTGGAAGGCACTTGGTCCATTATTCCAGAATCCAAGGCCTGTTCAGTGCTAGACATTTTGGCTTGTGACCTGGTCACAGCAAACACATCTGCAGGGATCCCCAGCATTTCTGCATGGGTCCTGAGCTCCACTTCTGCCCAAGCTGAAGTTTCTAAGTCATTGCCAAGCAAGCATTCAACTGGTAGGTCTGCACTTACCACAACCTTCTTAAGGCCAGTTACCCCTCCCCAGGAGAAGTTAACAACTGCCAGAGTATGGTCTGTTCTGACATTGCTAGCATTGGTCACTTGGTACATCTCACCAAGTATAACTTGCCCAGGATTTACAAGGTCTTGTGTCACCATGGTGACACTTGCCCCTGTGTCCCTAAATGCCAAAGCCTCTCGTCCATTGATTAAAGGCTGTTGTCTGTACTTGCCCAGATTACTGGGACTCACAGAGGAGGTCACATCCATGCCTCCATCACAGACTAACACAGCCTGAGTGAGTTCTCTGACTAGGTCAGAGCCCATCTCAGTACCCAACGTCAACCCTACTAAACCCTTGGCTGTAGTACTCCCACCACCAACTGTAACTGTATTAGGGGGAACAGGTGCCTTAGGGGCATTGGTGGGGGCTGGACTTGAGTCTTTGGACTTGGTGCAATCACTGGTCCAGTGGGTCTTTTGCTTACAGACCTTGCACCATGGTTTTCTTTGGCCTTTCCCTTTGGTAGACTGTGAATCCCCACCTGAAGAAGATTTTTGGGGGCCTTGTGAAGACTTTTGATCTTTACCCTTCTCCCCACCCTTATCAGAGTTCTTAGAATCTTGCTTCTTAGGGTCACCACCTTGGTTCTGTACCTTCTGCCTCACCCTGGTTCTGACCCATTTGTCTGCCTTCTTTCCCAATTCTTGGGGAGAGGTCAGATCAGAGTCCACCAGGTACTGATGCAACAGCTGATTTTGACAGTTATTAAGAATCTGCTCCCTCATTATCAGATTGTACAATCCTGTGAAGTCACACACCTTACTGCCCATCAACCAGCCTTCCAGAGCCTTAGCAGAACAATCCACATAGTCTACCCAGTCTTGAGTCTGTGCTTTTTGGGCATCTCTGAACTTTAACCTGTATTGTTCAGTTGTTAGGCCAAACCCATCAATAAGAGCATTCTTCAAGACCTTGTAATTATCAGCATCCTCTTCTCTTACAGTGAGGAGCTTGTCTCTACCTTTGTCTGCAAAGGAGATCCACAAGATTGCTGCCCACTGCTCCTGAGGGACCTTCTGTACTTTACAGGCCCTCTCTAGAGCAGTTATCCATTTGTGGATGTCATCCCCACTCTGGTAGGGAGGGACAATCTTGCTCAGGTTTCTATGGTCATAAGACCTTTCCCTATCTCTAGGGATATGGCTGCCACCATGGGACTCTAGTCCCAATTGTTTTCTCTCTCTAAGGAGATCTAGGGACTCCCTGTCTAGGGCCAATTGCTGTTTTCTGAGTTCAAGCTGAGCTTCCTCATACTGAATCAGCCTCTTTCTCCTCTCATGAGAGGATTCCCTCCTATGAGAGGAGACAGAGGTCCCTATTGAGGTGCCAGAGTGGTTAGACTCCTGAGAAGGAGATCTAGACCTTCTAGGCACACTCACAATCCTTCCTGGGGGACAAAGTGGAGGTCATCCTGAGCCTCCTCCTCATCCACAGGAGGAATTGGGTTTTCCAGGTCAGGGTCATTGTCACCCTCCTGGTCAGTTCCAGAGGGGGCTGGGGGTGTTGCTACCCCTGGCCCCATCCTCATCTTCTGCCCCACCCTCTGCACCTACCCCTTCAGTCCCTAAGGGCCTGTTGAGATCATCAGCCATTAACATCTCTCTCAGATGTTGGGTGGTGGGACTTTGGCCTGTCTTCAGTTTCCTCACATTGCATATTGCTCTCAATTCCAAGAATGGGAGTGTATCATACTTGGAGGGAAGAAGCCCATTGGCTTCTGGCAAGGACTCACTGGGTCCTGGCTTTGAAGACATCACTAGTGAGGTGTGGTGTATGCACTACCTAGTCTAGTGTGGCCTACTAAACTCTCTTGAGTTGTAGAAAGGGTGTGCTATCCCTTGACACACAACTCTAAGTTCAGTAGAACTTACTGTATACTAAGCTTAATTTATATGTACCTTAGGTACCTTTAGTGGTTTTCAGTTGATCAATTCAATTGAGATTATCTGGTAAAACAATAGCAAGCTGGAATCCCACACGCTGCACACCAATGTGAGAAGTTGGCCTGGTATATGCTGTCCACTAATTATAGTGGGCACCTTGCACCGGTCCAAACAACTCCTTATTGGAGATAGGTTAAAGACAACCTTTATTGAAAGCTATCCTAGTGGTAGCTATGGAGAGCAGCCTTCAGGCTAAGTCTTGAAGGAATGTAAAGCAGCTTGTTTTACCAGTCTATAATCTCTTGAGTGACCAAATGAAAGAGCACCACACCAGGTATATATTCAAAATATATGTATTAATTACTAAACACACCCCTCTAGTCTCTTTATGAGGCTAGAGTTCGAAGTACATAAGTTATAAGTTATTTAAACACAGTAATAGCACAAATACACGTTTGGGCCCTAGGGGCGTACCAAACCATATACCAATAAAGTGGTATAAGAACCACGACTGAGCTAGACACTAGGCCTAGAGCCTCTAGAAGTGCTTGGACCACAAGGAACCACCCAAGGTAGTGACACAGGGGACCCATGGGGGACGCGTGCAGTGTAATTACACAGCCGCGAATCGCCGTTAACTTCTATGGAGAAAGTCGCGGTTGGGAATTTAAAGAAAAGGGACACTTAAAGAAGGACTTGGAGCAAACCCTTTGAGAACTAGGTCGTTCTAGAGTCTCTACCCACGGGAGCACCGGAGTACCCGTGTTACCTCACCCAGGGAAGCCGGGTGCATAGGTGCCTTTCGGGGTCGGGTTTCGTCGGCGATTTGAATGGCGATCTGGTGCAAAGTGCTGCTGGCGACCAAGTGGAAAGTGTCCGGGTGGATCCAAGAGTGGATCGGAGATCTGAAGAACCTGAAAGCAGAGGGGACAGAGTCTGGGTCACTAGCCAGTGACCAGGAAGGCGATGAGCAGATGCCCACCGATGTCGAGTGCTTCAGGTAGGTTGACGGTCATCTTGACTCTTCAGCCACGAGGTCCAGGAGGCGTTGTCGGCAACCAGGAGCAGGATTCGGGCTGGTACACGATGTCTGTCGAGTGCTGAGGTGTCGGCGACCGGATTGGACCCAACAAGCCATGGCAACGGCAAGTCTCGATGAAGTTGAAGATTGACGATTGTGCAGACCAGCAAGGTCTGAGGGACTCACCCAGCGAGGGTAAGTGAGGGCAGGCCTGGAGCAACCAGGGAGCCCAAGAAAAAAAGGATTGGCCTTCGTGAAGGGCTACTAGCCAACGGGCTAGCGACCGCGAAGGAGCCTCGAGACGGTGCACGTGGAGCTGGATCACAGGACACTCGTGGAGTGGAGGCCAGTGATCTTCGGTGCAGTTGGTGCTGGAGGCTAGGGCTACTCGGAGCCCAAAGCACAACTTCGTGGAAGACCCAGAAGAGGATGCACTTGCAAATGCGTGCGGTGTCCAGGGGTCACCGTTCCACGTTACCCACGACAGCTACGGGCCTCAGCTTTGCTGGGGACTCAGGGCAGCCTCGGGGAAGTCTGGAAATCTACCTCTGGTGATGCAAAGACTTCGGTGTCCGACGGGAGCTTAGGCGATGCAGACCGGACAATTGCTTCTTTGGTGCCTGCCAAGCAGGGGAGTCACTCCTTGACCCCAAGGGAGATTCTTCTGTCCTCTAATCTTGTAGTAGAGCGTCGAAGGTCCAGGATTCTGTGTCAGAGTTTCGTCCAGGGATAATCTAAAGTCCTAAGGACTGGGTTCCTATACTTATACTAAGTTTAGGGGTTGGACTTACTCTGTGGCCCCACCTATAGGTGGGTCAGGGCAGAGGGGTGGCTACACCCCTTTCCCTTTGTCCAGTTCGCGCCAAAGCAGGGGCTGGAAGCTCCTGATCCGGTTTGAACTGGGGTATGCACAGGGACACCAAATGTGCCCCCAGTGCAGGACTTCAAAGCAACCAAGAGTGCTCCCGCCCAGCCCCAATACACATTATCCTGTCTGGGGAGGTGGTTACACCTCCCTGCGACAGGAAACCTATTGTCCAGGCCTCCCCTGCCGGAGTTTCGTCCAGCAGCAGGAGGCCAGACTTGTGTCTGTGGCAGCAGCATCCATTTTGTGATGCCAGGGCTTTAGAAAGAAGTTACCGGGCAAGCCAGGGTTAACATGTCTCTCCCTCTAGAAGGGTGGAATGCTACCCCCGCCGCCAGAATTGGCGGCGGGGTAGTATTCCAAGATGTTTGACACCAAACACGACATGTTTCGGTGCAGCCATCCCAAAGTTAGCATTTAACGCGAGGTTATAATGCGCTTAAGAGTATATGGTCAGGCTGCACTACAAACAGCATCAGAGAAGGGTCTCCGACCGCTGCAGAGGGGCCCTGCTCATGCAGGGGCACCCTCTCACATAGGAACCATGCACTCTGCCTTCAGGAGTGACAAGGCCTGCCATAGGAGTGACTTATAGGTTTATATGTGTGTGGGTATGTAGTGATATAGGTAGCCTATATCACAGTAAGGGGTGCATGCACCACCTTACCCAGGCTGCAGTAGCAGACCTGTGGTGCCAGTTTGGATGGCCTTCCAGGGGTGGCATAATACATGCTGCAGCCCCTGGCAGGCCTCTGAGGTACCTATGCCCTGGGTACATAGTATACCATATACTAGGGACTTATAAGGGCACTCCAGATTCCAATTAGAGATGTGCCTAAGGCACATGGAAACCATTTTAAAGAGGAAGCAGCTAGGCTGGGGTTCTGATTAGCAGGGCTCCAGCCAGACTAAGGTCGAAAAACAGTGAAGCATCAGCAAAAAGTGGGGCTACCCATGTGAAGCAGATCCTACTCTCCTACACCGGGTCTTTGGTGAGGGAGAGGACCAGCTGCGTGTAGTCGGCGTATGAGACGATGTAGAGGTGGTGTTGTCGGACGATGTTGGCGAGCGGAGCCATGTAGATGTTAAAGAGGGTTGGGCTGAGGGATGATCCTTGGGGTTCGCCGCAGCTGATCGTGGTGGCTTCGGAACGGTACGGGGGAGGCGGACTCTTTGGGTTCTGCCGGTGAGGAAGGAGGTGATCCAGTCCAGGGTTTTTCCTTGGATCCCTGCGTCGTGGAGGCGTGTGCGAAGGGTGTGGTGGCAGCCGGTGTCGAACGCGGCCGAGAGGTCCAGGAGGATGAGGGCCGCAGTCTCGCTCTTGTCTAGTATGGTCCTGATGTAGTCAGTGGCTGCGATGAGGGCGGTCTCAGTGCTGTGATTGCCGCGGAAGCCGGATTGGGAGGGATCCAGGACGTTGTTCTCCTCCAGGAAGAGGGTCAGTTGTCTGTTGGCGGTCTTCTCGATGACTTTTGCCGGGATCAGGGAGATGGGTCGGAAGTTCTTGAGGTCCTTTGGGTCCCCTGTGGGTTTCTTGAGGAGGTCGTTGATTTCGGCGTGTTTCCAGCTCTCTGGGAAGGTGGAGGTCTCGAAAGAGCTGTTGATGATCTTTCGAAGCTGGGGTGCGATGATGGTGCTCGCCTTGTTGAAGATGTGGTGGGGGCAGGGGTCAGAGGGTGAGCCGGAGTGGATGGTGTTCATGATTCTAGCGGTTTCTTCGTCGTTGACGCTGTTCCAGGAGAGCAGGAGGTCGGTGCGATCGGTGGGTGTTGATGCTGGGGTGTCGGCGTCTGTCGTTTGGTTTGGGTGTCGAAGCTGTTGTAGATGTCTGCGATCTTGCGGTGGAAGAAGGTAGCCAGGGAGTCGCAGAGTTCTTGTGACGGTGGGATGTCGTTGGAGCAGGAGCTGGGGGTGGCGAGTTCTTTCACGATGTTGAAGAGCTCTTTGCTGTTGTGTGCGTTGTTGTCAATGCGATCCTTGAAGGAGGTTCTTTTGGAGGATCTGATGAGCTGGTGGTGTCTGCGTCTGGCGTTCGTGAGGGCTGCGTGGTTGTCTGGTGTCTGGTCTTTTCGCCATTGTTTCTCGCGTTTTCTGCAGGTGTGCTTGGAGTTCTGGAGTTCGTCGTTGAACCAGATGGCTCTAGTGTCGGTGCGTCTGTTGGAGGGTTTCCTAATTGGGGCGAGGGTGTTGGCGCAGTCGTCGATCCATAGTCTGAAGTTGTGGGCTGCTGCGTCGGTCTCGGAGGGCTCGGGAGGAGGGTTTTTGGTGAGTGCGGTGATGAGCTGGTCTTCGGTGACTTTTTTCCAGCTGCGGTGCGGGAGGCGTTGCAGTTTGTTGTGTGTGGTGTGTTTCTCGAAGGAGAAGTGGATGCAGTGGTGGTTGGTCCAGTGGAGTTCAGTAGTGTGGCTGAAGGTGACGTGGTCGCTGGCGGAGAAGATGGGGTTGAGCGTGTGTCCAGCGGCGTGGGTAGGTGTCGTGACGAGTTGTTTGAGTCCGAGGTTGGTGAGGTTGTCGATCAGTGTTATGGAGTTGTTGTCGTTGGCGTTCTCTAGGTGGAAGTTCAGGTCGCCGAGGAGTATGTAGTCTGTGGAGGCGATGGCGTGCGTGCTGATGAGGTCGGCGATGGATTCGCTGAACTGTGGGCGGGGGCCTGGGGGTCTGTAGACGAAGGGTTCCTCTGAGGGTGGTGGTGTTGTTGACGTGGATCTGGAAGTGTAGGTGTTCGGCCATGTAGAGGGCGTCTTCGGTGCTGGTTGAGACTCTGATGGTGTCCTTGTGAATGATGGCGATTCCTCCCCCAGGATTGTTGTTGTTCCGGTCTCGGCGCGTGATCTTGTAGCCGTTGGGGATGGCTATGGCTATGTCCAGTGCCGAGGAGGTGTTCATCCAGGTTTCTGTCAGGAAGGCGACGTCCGGGGCGGAGGAGTCGAGCAGGTCCCAAAGTTCGACGGCGTGCTTGTGGATTGAGCGTGTGTTGAGCATTATGCAGCTGAGATGGTTGTTGCCTGCAGTGTTGGTATGGTCAGGGCGGGCTGGTGCGCACTGGCTGGGGAAGCTGCAGCTACGGCAGGTGAAGGGTCCGTGGGTGATCTTCAGGGAGGCCTGGAAGCAGGTGGTGTTTCAGCCGTCGTTGAGTGCGTGGAGGGTGTCAGCGTCGTAGCGGCGACGGGCCTGTGGAGTAAGTGGGAACCAGGAGTTCTGCGCTGGGCGCGGTCCGGGCGGAGACGGGCTTACCTTAGGCGTGCCTTAGGCGCGCCTGTGGTGCGTCCGCTGTGCAACTGCGCAGCGGCCGGCATATGTAGGGGAGGGGGGAGGGGGGAGCGGCTGGGAGGTGGGAGCGGGGCGGGACACGGGGAGAAAATCGGCGGGAACAGCGAGGAGGCAACTTAAGGGCACAGGAAACTACACGCTCAGATCAGGGCACTAAATACAAAATACAAAAAACAGAGCTTAGCACAAAATACACGCAAGCTTACACAGGTAGGAAACGGGCTGAGGGTATGCTCGAACCCTGTCACGGAGGGCTGGCAGGCTGGAAGGCAGCGCTGATCGCCGCGGAGCTGCTGGGGAGAGTGACGTCCTGGGACCAAGGTCTGAGGACTCACGCGCGCTCCCCCGCAGCGGCAGGCATATGTAGGGGAGGGGGGAGGGACGAGTGGCTGGGAGGCGGGAGCGGGGCGGGACACGGGGTGAAAATCGGCAGGAACAGCGAGGGGGCAACTTAAGGGCACAGGAAACTACACGCTCAGATCAGGGCACAAAATACAAAATACAAAATACAAAAAACAGACCTTAGCACAAAATACACGCAAGCTTACACAGGTAGGAAACGGGTTGAGGGTATGCTCGAACCCTGTCACGGAGGGCTGGCAGGCTGGAAGGCAGCGCTGATTGCCACGGAGCTGCTGGGGAGAGTGACGTCCTGGGACCAAGGTCTGAGGACTCACGTGCGCTCCCCCGCAGCGGCCAGCATATTTAGGGGAGGGGGGAGGGACGAGCGGCTGGGAGGCGGGAGCGGGGCGGGACGCGGGGAGAAAATCGGCGGGAACAGCGAGGGGGCAACTTAAGGGCACAGGAAACTACACGCTCAGATCAGGGCACAAAAGACAAAATACAAAAAACAGAGCTTAGCACAAAATACACGCAAGCTTACACAGGTAGGAAACGGGCTGAGGGTATGCTTGAACCCTGCCACGGAGGGCTGGCAGGCTGGAAGGCAGCGCTGATCGCCGTGGAGCTGCTGGGGAGAGTGACGTCATGGGACCAAGGTCTGAGGACTCACCATTGAAAGTCATCCTCTGAGCCAAGCTTTTGTCTCTCCGTGCGTGGGCGCCCGCGGACGCCCTCCTCCACCACACCCAGGGGTGGGTCACTCTGCCGCCGGCGGTAGGGACGCGGAGGGGGTAACACGGGTTTGCGGGAAGCTGCCTCCACCACGTGCCCTCCGGCACGGGGGTCTCCCCCTCCAGTCCCTGCCCCACCAGGGTGCGGGGATGGGGGCCACCATCCCTTGCGGGTCAGCAGGGTGACCAGATGGCCTGGGCCGGCCGGGCCTCTCCTTCCCGCTGCTCCTGCCCCAGTCGGGCAGGGAGGCAAGCAGCAGCCCCGGGGAAGGAGCCTCCCGAGCGGCTGCCTCGGTGCGCCTGGCCACCCCTCGCCGGACTGCAAGGGCGACTGGGTACGGCACCCTCGAAGGCCATCTGGGCGCTGGGTCATCCCGGGCCATCTGGTTGCCTGGCTGAGCGACCAGATGGCCCTGCGGGCCGGGTGACCAGATGGCCCTGCGGGCTGGGTGACCAGATGGCCGGCCTGCCGGCCGGCCGGGCTAACTCCAACTTTTGTCCTTCCCCAAAGTTCTGTAAGCCCCCACTATGTGGGGGCTTAATAGTCAAGAAAAATGGGCTCCCGGGCAGGCCGTCGAGGAGAGGACGTGGCCTGGGCTTAACCCTCCTTGGTTCTAGCCGAGGGTCCAAATGCTGGGGACCGGGGGGTCCCCCGGGGAGGCTCTCCCTGGCCTGGCTAGGGTTCAGAAGCTGGGACCGGGCCCGGGGCTTGAGCTCCGTCCGGCAGGCCCTGGGGTGCGGGAGCCCCCCATCCTGCAAGCCAGCCGAGGGTCTGGGTGCTGGGGGCCAGCGGGGCCCGGGGAGGCTCTCCCCAGCCTGGCTAGGGTTCGGAAGCTGGGACAGGGCCTGGGGCTTGAGCTCCGTCTGGTGGGCCCCGGGGTACTGGAGCCCCCCTGTCCTGCAAGCCAGCCGAGGGTCTGGGCACTGGGGACTGGGGTCCACGGGGCCCGGGGAGGCTCTCCCCAGCCTGGCTAGGGTTCGGAAGCTGGGACAGGGCCTGGGGCTCGAGCTCCGTCTGGTGGGACCCGGGGTGTGGGAGCCCCCATCCTGCAAGCCATCAGAGGGTCCGGGCGCTGGTTACGGGGGTCCATCAGGGCCCGGGGAGGCTCTCCCCAGCCTGGCTAGGGTTCTGAAGCTGGGTCCGGGCCTGGGGATTGAGCTCCATCCGGCAGGCCCCGGGGTGTGGGAGCCCCCGTCCTGCAAGCCATCAGAGGGTCCGGGCGCTGGTTACGGGGGTCCATCAGGGCCCGGGGAGGCTCTCCCCAGCCTGGCTAGGGTTCTGAAGCTTGGTCCGGGCCTGGGGATTGAGCTCCATCCGGCAGGCCCCGGGGTGTGGGAGCCCCCGTCCTGCAAGCCATCAGAGGGTCCGGGCGCTGGTTACGGGGGTCCATCAGGGCCCGGGGAGGCTCTCCCCAGCCTGGCTAGGGTTCTGAAGCTGGGTCCGGGCCTGGGGCTTGAGCTCCATCCGGCAGGCCCTGGGGTGTGGGAGCCCCCGTCCTGCAAGCCATCAGAGGGTCTGGGCGCTGGTTACGGGGGTCCATCAGGGCCCGGGGAGGCTCTCCCCACCCCGGCGGGGTGTGGGA
>CAWUFW010011129.1:480000-482500 GCA_963921515.1 Calotriton arnoldi | reverse complement strand
GACAAACCAGCACCCGCTTCAAACAATGCAACAAGCAACAACGATTCAGGTCACGTTATAGCGCCTAGTTCACCCTCCGTAGCAGATGAAGACATAACAGTAGACCTCAGCAAAACCATCGAATTTGTGGCCTCCTCAGCCAAGAATGACATTGTCACAATAAAATTTGAAAATCTACCCGATGTGTATGAGGTCAGCAAGGAATTGAATGTAAAGAAAAGTGACTACACAAAGAAAGTCACATATTGGAAATACCCAAACGAAAAGTATAATTGTGACTTGTGTGGAGACATTTTGGGAACATTCAAAGAACTAAGAAAACATGTCTCTAACAAGCACAAAGGCTTCTATCTCAAAACCTATTGCTAAAAATGTGACAAAGAAGCCGAATACCACAATATTGCATGCCATTATGCCAAATGCAAAGGAAGACCTCAAAAGGGAGTGCTGCCATTCCTGTGCAGCTTCTGTGACCTCAGATTCGGATCAAA
This sequence comes from Calotriton arnoldi, assembly GCA_963921515.1. NCBI lineage: Eukaryota > Metazoa > Chordata > Amphibia > Caudata > Salamandridae > Calotriton > Calotriton arnoldi. Next base: position 482,009 of record CAWUFW010011129.1, on the reverse strand, counting down.
AATTGGAGTATCACAACATGCTCGGCATGCGCATCCAAGAGCGCAAAATGAGGCTAGACTAACAGCTCTAGCAAGCAGCAAACCATCAAAACTATGGTCACAGGAAGAAATACTGCTATTAGCAGAATTGGAAAAAATATATGAAAACAAGAGAAACATTAATGCGCTGATGGTTCCGCATTTTGACAATAAAAACAGCAAACAAATTGCAGAAAAAAGAAGAGATAGAAGAGATAAGAGAAAAAAATCGGCAAAAGATGTACTGCAAGCATCTAATATCTCAGAGAATGACTCTTGTGATGAACCAGAGATTTCAGTAGAAATAACAATGGAAAGGCGCAGAGACTTTATCAATCGGAAACGAGCGCCAAAAATAAAAAACTTTGATGAACTGAATGATAGAATCACAGAAATCGAAAAGTACACCAAAAACATCCAACATCATGATGCTGCTATGGATCTGATGGATGAGATAGTGACTTATATCTCAGAAAACACCAATGATATAAGTCCTGTACCAGCAAATCGTACCGAACCAACGAGCAAACCCAATGAGCCTATGAGCACCGCTCAAGATCAGCAACAAATTACCCCAGTACAAAACAAGATAGCAAAGAAAGATAAGAAGAATGGAAGGCTCAATCGGACACACAAGAAAAATTATGCAAAAGCTAAGGGCAGCTACAAAGAATACCAGGCAATGTTTAAAAAAGACAAAAAGAAAATTGCCAGGATAATCACCGATGGGGCAGAAGATGCCACCTGCCAAATCAGTGCGGATGAAATCTTCCAATACTATAAAAACATAATTGAAAAAGAAAACAAGAAAAATCCCAAATTCATCCCAATTGATCGGATACCGGATGAATGGGAAATTGGAGGATTGTGTAAAGAAATTACACTGCTCGAAATAACTAAAGCCTTCGATGAATCAGATTTAAAGAAAGCAGTGGGGCCTGACAAAATTGGCCTTAATGACTTACAAAATGTGCATAACAAACAACCAAGACTGCTGCCCAGAATCTTGTCGTCTTGGTTATTGATGAGAAGAGTACCAGAAAGTATTAAAAAGAACCGATCGATTTTAATACCTAAAAATGTACCGATTAGCGAACTGAAAAAAATCAGTAATTGGTGTCCAATTACCATCGGTACGGCATTCATGAAGTTGTTCACGAAAATATTAACCAAAAGACTTGCATTTTTCGTTGAATTGAACACGAGACAAAAAGGCTTCATGAAGGTGAGAGGTTGTCTCGAAAATGTGACTCTTCTGCAAAACATCATAAAAGGGGCACGAAAAAACAGAAGCTCGTTAGCAGTGGTGTTCATAGACATCTCAAAAGCCTTTGACTCTGTCAGCCATGGTCACATTTTACAGAGTCTGGAAAGGCTCAGAGTCCCATCATGCATCAGAGACATAGTACAAGACTTATACACTGACTCAACAACATTTTTCAAGGGAAAAAACAATGAAGCAACTCCAGAAATGCAAATGATGTCGGGAGTTAAGCAAGGTGACTCATTATCCCCACTGTTGTTTAACATTGCCATGGATCCCTTGATCTGTGATCTTCAGAAAGATGGCAAGGGCTTCACATTCGGCTCTGATGGTCTCATTAAGCAAGTCACCGCTCTTGCCTTTGCAGATGATATTGCAGTACTCAGCAACACCTGGGAAGGAATGAGTACAAATCTGAAGATCATTGAAAAATTCAGTAAAACAACAGGCTTAAAGCTTAATGTGAAAAAAACACATGGATTTTATGTAAGTCACCATAAAGATAAGATCCTGGTCAACAACTGCAAACCATGGCAATTTGAAAAACAAAATATTGAAAACATTAATCCAGGAGAAAGCGAGAGATACCTCGGATTGAACTTTGATCCACACATCGGCCATTCAAGTAACAACAAAATTAATGAGGTTCTTGTTGACTGGGCACAAAAACTCGACAATTTACCACTAAAGCCCACACAGAAAATAGAAATATTGTGTCAATATTTGA